>CABHPR010140144.1:19534-41832 GCA_902168415.1 Peromyscus melanophrys | reverse complement strand
CACACACACACACACACACACACACACACACACACACGCACGCACATGTTCACACACACGTACCACACACACATACACATGCACACACAGATACAACTTCATATGACAGAGAGGCTACACATGTGTACACATACACACTCATACAATGCACAGAAAGAAAAAAGAACATGAAAATAAAATAAATAAAACACAAATGACCAACAGCAAGAAGGAGGAAGCAGACACTACTACAGATCCTACAGCAGACAGGCTAGGGCAGGTGCCTTTATCCTGTCAGCCCTGCATCCTTAACTCTTAACCAATGTATTTACTGTATTTTTGGGACAGTCTTGCTATGGCCAGCACTAGGATTACAGCACACACTGCCCAACCTGGCATTCCGTGTGAGTTCTGGGATTGAACTAAAACCCTTATGCTTGTATGCTTGTATGCATGTAAGGCAAGCCCTTTACCAACTGAACCATCCACCCAGTCCTTCAAGACAAATTTAAGGTTGGTGTGGTGGTTCATACTTGTCACCCAAGTACTGAGAAGGCTGAGGCAGGAGGATTGCTGTGAATATAAGACCAGTCTGGGCTATGCAGAGTAAGAATTTGTCTTAAAAAAAAAATTAAAACAAACAAAAGCCAACTTTTGAGTCAGCTGGGATACTTGTCCAAGCTCACTTGGCCCGAGGGGTCAAGTTCGAATTCACAGTCTGGTCTTCCAAGTGCAATGGCAGAGCACGTAGAGTCCTGGAGGACTCCTGCAGCCCTGCCAGGGGACAAGACGCAGCAGTTAGCGCAGGCAACAGGAACCCAGGATCCAATCCTGTTGCACACTCCTGTACATACCTGCCAAGCCCAGCTTCTGACACTTCTGTGAGTCTTAGTTCGCTCCTGCCAGGCATCACAGCCAAGTCCCACACAAGCCTCCAGAACTCAGTCAGAGAGGCGTCTTTGGTGGCAATGGCCAGGAGCAAACAGCTGTGGATTGGGAAGAAAACACACGTGGCCAGGTATCCACAGAACTCACATGCAACATAGGGAGAGAGAGCCCTTGACATTCAAGAAGAACCTGTTTCCCCTGGCAAACACAGGCCAGGATCCTGTCTGTCCACTCTCTAATGTGGTGGTAAGGCCCCCAGGGATATAGTTTCCTGATCCACAGACCAGCTTGGAGAGGGTGCCTGTGTGCACTAGACAGCCCCTAGTGACCAGAAGGGGAACTGCATATGCACAAGATAGGCCCTAGTGACCAGAAGGAGAAGTGCATATGCACCTGTGCACAAGACGTCACCTGGTGGTTGGAGAGGGGACTGAACATGCATAAGACCTCACTTGGTGACACCTGTACAAGACAGTACCTAGTGGCCAGAAGGGAAACTGCATGTCAGTGTCTCCTCTGCCATAGACGTGGAATAAGGACATTGCAAGGCCTGGACTAATTAAGGTTATTTTTACGCAGTGGTGTGTGTGTGTGTGTGTGTGTGTGTGTGTGTGTGTGTGTGTGTGTGTGTGTGTGTGCGCGCGCGCGTGCGCGCGCGCAGGTGACCTCAGAGACCAGAAAAGGGTGGGTGTTACAGGCAGTTGTGAGCTGTCTGGTATGGGCACTGGGACCTGAACTTGAGTCCTCTGCAAGAGCAGCAAGCCACGCTTAATGGCTGAGCCAGTTTTCTAGCAAACATTTAATCTTACATCTAATCCATAAACCACATCCCCTCATTTCCTAACCTATATGGCACAACTGAGTGAGGGACAGCATCTATAACCAGTCTTTGAAGCAAAACTGGGGTGGGAGCAGAAACTGACCTTATTAATAACAATTTCTATATGAGCCAAACTTTATTCAACCCCAAAAGAAGCTAAAACAGCTAATAAATTGATACCGTTTATAGAAACGAGGTAGGTTATTACATAGGGAAATGTTTACTATGTTTCAAAAATTCAAATCCACCAGGTTCACTTTGGGTAAATGTTTATCCCAGAGTTCAGGGGCAAAGTTAAACAGTTGAAATAAAATGGAATTAAGCCTTAATATTTTGTTTTACTTCTGAGTACAGATGGAAGACGAAAATAATATCCCATAGAAACGGAAAGTTTCTATTTTCACCAAAATATTTGGAAAGTTACTTTATTTTTAATCCGGACACCTAGGTTTTGACGGAACTTTGCAAGGACAGGCGGAGCACAGCCCTGTGAACTGAAGGCATCAGGAAACCGGCTTTGCGGGTTATTTAAAACATTTGTTTCGCAAAGATACAATTTGTTTCAAAAAGTGTCAGACCAGCCAGACACTGCCTGTAAACCACAGTTTGTAAAACTGGTTCTCAGGATCAGACACTCCTCTCTGCCTCCCCTCTCTGACATCCCAGGTTGAAAGTCTAGCCCCTCTGCCTTAACCCTGGGCGTGCTCCCTTGAGGAGAATCCTTCATTTCTCCTATTTTCCTGGGTCTTTTGTTTGTTTGTTTGGTTGGTTGGTTGGTTGGTTTTTTTTGAGACAGGGTTTCTTTCTGTAGCTTTTGGAGCCTGTCCTGGAACTCGCTCTGTAGACCAGGCTGGCCTGGAACTCACAGAGATCCACCTGTCTCTGCCTCCCAAGTGCTGGGATTAAAGGCATGCACCACCAACCCCTAGCTTGGGTCTTTTTTTAAAGCATGTGATGATTTTATTATCTGATCATCAAACTCACATCAGGAAGTCGCAGCGCAAGGAGGAAAGCAGCTGTGCCCTGGAAACAGCACAGGAAGTTCCTCTTTGTGTTTGTTTTCTGCTGAAAGATTCTTCAGGAATACAAAATGGGAACAGGGTCCTTGAAAAAAAAAAGATTTAATTTTTTTCTCTATGTGTGTATGTGCACATGTGTGTGGGTGCATGTGGAGGCCAGAAGGGGGCATCAAATAATGTGGAGCTGGAGTTACAGGCAATTGTGAGTGACCATGAAGGTGTTGGGAACTGAATTTGGGTCCTCTGCGAGAGCTCTCTCTCCAACCTCAGTATTTGCTTTGATCATTTCATTTTTCTTTATAAAATGTGATGGTTAATTCTTTAAATTAAAAAATATTTTACAGGGCTGGGCGTTGATGGTGCATGCCTTTAATCCCAGCACTCGGGAGGCGGAGGCAGGCAGATCTCTGTGAGTTCGAGGCCAGCCTGGTCTACAGAGTGAGATCCAGGAAAGGCGCCAAAGCTACACAGAGAAACCCTGTCTCAAAAAAATTTTTTTTACTTCATATGTATGGATGTGTTTTAGTTAGGTTTCTTTCTTTGTCTCTCTCTCCTTTTCTTTTTGGTTTTTCAAAACAGAGTTTCTCTATGTAGCCTTGTCTGTCCTGGAACTTGCTTTGTAGACCAGGCTGGCCTCACACTCAGATCCACCTGCCTCTGCTTCCCAAGTGCTGGGATTAAAGGCGTACACCACCACCGCCCAGCTGAAAGTTATTTTTAATAGAGAAGATTTGATTGATGATTGTAGTACTAGGTATTAAACCTAGGGCCTCGTACATGGTTAGGCAAGTGTTCTGTGAATGAGCTCTATCCCCAGCTCTCTACTTTTCATTTTGAGACAAGTCTCACTAAGTTGTCCAGCATGGCCTTAAGTTCATTATGTAGCCCAGTGTGGCCTTGAACATTCAATCCTCCTGCTTCAGCTTTCCTAAGCAGGTGGGATGACAGGACTACATGCTAGGCTCAGTGACAAGCCTTCTTTGGTCTCTCCCTCCCATCACCTCAAAGGGAGAGAATTTGTCTTCATGTCCCATCAAGGTCAGGCCGCCCACATCCCACTTCTTCCTCTCTTTCACTCTTGTGCCTTTGAAGTGTTCCAGTGTGTGGCGGTCACCATTCTGCGTGGTTTCAATGGTTCTTTGATTTTACAATAGGTTTGGATTCTGGGAGTGGATGGACAGTTTCTGCCTAGCCAGCTGAGTCCCCTGTACTATCCTCTCCTGGGCTGTGCTGTCAGAATTCGTGAGCCAGCACTGACATGCCACTGTTCAAGTTCCAGGCTCCAGTCAGACTTTTCCTTCAGTACATTTACTGAATGTACTGTTCCTGCTCCCAGGTCACATCAGGATCTCACGTGGTGCCACTTATCTTGTTGATATCCCAAGTCTTTCAGCCTGACCCACTAAGCCTCACACCTGGTACCACAGGAGTTGCTGGGCTTATTTTAAACTCTTCTTGTTGTGGGCCTGGCGCCAATCATTTCTCTCTTTTTAATATGCGTGTGTGGAGGCTGTGGGGGTGTTATATGCATCCATACATATATGTAGGTATTGTGTGGCATATACATGTGAGTCTTCAGGTTTTTGCACACATATAGTCCAGAGCAGGATGCCCGGTGTCTTCCTCCATCACACTCTGTGCTATTGTATTGAAACAGGTCTCTCATTGAGCCGAAAGCTTGGTACTGGCTAGCCAGTGAACTCCTTGGGTCTACCTGTCTCTGTCTCTCCAGTGCTAGAGTTACAGGCATTTATGTCTATGCCCTGCTTTTTTATATGGATGCTGGGGGTTTGAACTCAGATCCTCAGGCTTGCAATGCAAATGCTCTTACCCACTGAGCCATCTCCACAGCCCCGGGACTGTACTTTTAAATGTTTATGTCATGTCTTCAGTGAGGGCCGTTTTGTACTGATGCAATTTTATGTGTCTGAGAAAGTGTGTGTACAGGAATGTGCATGTATATGTAGGTACATGTATGTAGAAGTCATACTGCATCCCTGTCCTTCCTCGGGTTTGTCTTTCATGGTCTTACATTGGCATAATACTTCACCAAGAAAGCTAGACTAGCCAGGCAGTGAGTGCCAGGGATCCACCTTCCTCTGCCTCCCGTCTCACCACCCAAGGGACAAAGTGCAAGCCACCTTGCCTGGGTTGCTCTGTGAGCTCTGGGGATTGAGCTCTGGGCCTCGTGCTTGGGTGGCAAATGCTCTACTGACATCCAGAACACACTGGTATAATTTTAGACACAAAGAGGCTGCAAGGATAGCGGAAGAGGAGCATGAGCTCAACCTAGTTCCTTCCTTGCTGACACTTACTCTTCCTGCTTTATTCCAGATCTTTCTCTTCTTTCCTTCTTTTCTATTCTCTGTTCTCTTCCTATTTCAGATACCGCCATCTCGGTCTCATTCTCTGTGTTTGACTGTATCTACATGTCACTCTTTCCCTGAACCAGATGAGTGTGAGCTGAAGGGTTCTTCACTAAGCCAAGTAAAGTTCTCAGAATCAGGAACTGGATACAATTGAAATGTATCTAAATCTAAATCTACAGCCTGTCATCACATTCTGTCAAGGGCTCTAATCAGTGTTTCTAGGTGCACAGTCCCAGTATGTTGCCCTGTATTCCTAGGTCTAGAGTTTCTTTACTGTTCATGACCTTAATAGTTTTCAAGAATATTAGGTTAGACCTTGTGGCACAGGCCTGCCATCTGAACTGCTATTGAGGCTGCAGCAGTGTAATTGAAAGTTCAAGGCTAGCCAGGGCTACAATATGAGATCAACTGGCCAACTTATTGAGATTATGTCTCAAAATAAAGAGCAAAAAGAGAGCTTGAGATTGATCAGTGGTGGTTATAGGCAGGCTACTAGCTGTTACATTGTTATTTATTTTGATTACAAAGATGTTCCACACCTGAAACCTTCTGACTTTTTTGTAGGTAACATACAACAGAGTCTTGATTTTTTTTTTATATAATCTGAAAGTCTCTGCCTTTTAGTTAGAGACTGTAGACCATTTACACTTAATGTAATAATAAAGTTGAGCATAAATCTACTGTTTTGATATGTATGTGCACAACTGTGCTTTCTTTGTATTGAATGAGTATTTTTGACTATTCTATTTTATCTTCATTGTTGCGATGTTTTCTTATTTTACTTTTATTTAGTGGTTGCTCTTCAGTTTACAGGATACATTTTAAACTCACAACAGTCTACTTTCAAATAATATTACACCACTTCATATGAAGTTTGAGAGCCTTTCTGCACAATGCTACCATTTCTCCCTCTTGTGCTTTGTATTGCCATATTTACTGATTTATTTTTAAATTGTTTTTATTTATGTGTCTGTATATCTGTGTATAGGTATGTGCACCTGAGTGTAGTGCCTGTGAAGGTCAGAGGGTGTTGAATCTCCTGGAACTAAAGTTAGGGATGGTTGTGAGCCACCATATGGGTGCTGGGGGTTGAACCCTGGTCCTCTGTAAGAGCAATGAGTGCTTACGTGCTGAGCCATCTCTCCAACTCCTACTTTTTACTTCAATATATATTATAAACTCTATTAATATTCTATTCTTTTTTTCATTTTTATTTATTTATTTATTTTTCTATTATCAGCTTGATACAGTACAAATTCTTATCCTAATAGTGAAATGTTTCACTGAGACTTGCCCAGTGATTGAGTAAAACCAAAACTTATTATAAGCCACAGTCATCCTAGGGTCCCCCCTGCTATATAGCCTCCCTGGTTCTGTGAGTTGCAGTCTGATTGTTCTTTGCTTTATATCTAGTATCCACTTATAAGTGAGTACATACCATGCTTATCCTTCTGGGTTTGGGTTACCTCACTCAGGATAATATTTTCTAGTTCCATCCATTTGCCTGCAAATTTCATGCTGTCTTTGTTTTTCCTTATTGAGTAGTACTCCATTGTGTATATGTACTACATTTTCTTAATCCATTCTTCAGTTGACGGGCATCTAGGTTGTTTCCAGGTTCTGGCTATTACGAATAGTGCTGCTATGAACATAGTTGAGCATGTATCTTTGTGGTATGATTGAACATTCCTTGGGTATATGCCCAAGAGTAGTGGCTGGGTCTTGAGGTAGATCTAGTCCCAATTTTCTGAGAAACCGCCATACTGATTTCCACAGTGGTTGTACAAGTTTGCACTCCCACCAACAGTGGAGGAGTGTTCCCTTTGCTCCACATCCTCTCCAACATAGACTGTCATTAGTGTTTTTGATCATAGCCATTTGGACAGGTGTAAGGTAGTATCTCAGAGTTGTTTTGATTTGCATTTCTCTGATGACTAAGGATGTTGAGCATTTCTTTAAATGTCTTTCAGCCATTTGAGATTCTTCTTTTGAGAATTCTCAACACAGTTCTTCACAGACTTGGAAAGAACAATACTCAATTTCATATGGAAAAATAAAAGACCCAGGATAGCTAAAAGAATCATGTATAATAAAGCAACCTCTGGAGGCATCACCATCCCTGACCTCAAGCTCTACTATAGAGCTATAGCAATAAAAACAGCTTGGTACTGGCATAAAAACCGATATACAGACCAATGGAATTGAATTGAAGACCCTGACATTAATCCACGAATATATGAACACCTGATTTTCAACAAATATTCTATTCTTATTTTTGCTATGGTTATCTTTTATTTATTTATTTTATTTCATGTGCATTCATGTTTTCCCTGCATGTATATCTGTGTGAAGGTGTGAGATTACCCTGAAACTGAAGTTATAGGCAGTTATGAGCTGCTACGTGGATGGTGGGAATTGAACTTGGGCTCTCTGGAAGAGCAGCCAATGCTCTTAACTGCTGAGCCATCTCTTTAGCCCCAGTTATCTTTTATTTTAAAACAAGAGCATACTTTATGTTAATCTATATATTTATTATTATTTATTCATTCTGGCCTGGTGTATTGCATCCTTTTCAGGGGGAGTTGGTTTCGAGACAGGGTTTCTCTGTATAGCCCTAACTGTCCTAGAACTCACTTTGTAGACCAGGCTAGCCTCAAACTCACAGAGATCTGCCTGCCTCTGCCTTCTGAGTGCTGGGATTAAAGGCATGTGCTACCACCACCCAGCCATATTTCATCTTCTTTAATACACCCAAATTACGTCTGTTACCATCTTTTGCTTTGCCTGAAGAACTTCCCCTGTCATTTCTTGTGATAGATAGAAATCTGTGAGCGGTGAGCTTGCTCAGCTTTTGTATTTCTTACAAAGCCTTCCTTTTACCATCTCTAATAAATTCCTTTTTGCTGAGTATAGAATTGTGTATTGCTACTGTGTTTTCTTCAGTGATTTCTGACTCAGTTCCTCGTTGTCATCATCATGATCATTACTGCTGAGATGGGATCTCATGTAGCCCAGGCTAGCCTTAAGATTGATATGTAGCTTAAGAAGACCTTGGCCTTTTGATCCCCTTGTCAACATCTCCCAAGTGCTGAGATTACAAGTGTGCACCACCACACCTGGTGTTCACCACCCCACTTCATGTACCTCAGGGTGGCCTTGTTCTTCTGCTTCTATCTATGTCCGTGACTTCTCCTTACCTAGTCCATCCCTGCCTTTTTCCTTCTCATCGCTTGGTGGGGCTTCTCCTCAGTCCCGTCTTTAGCACTGACTGCCTCATGTCTTATGTTAACGTCATTTTTCTCATGCTGAGGTGTGTCTGTCTCCTTGATCTATGGCCTTATGGTTATCGATGTCAAGGGTCAATCTTGCTCATTGGTTACATGATACATTTCCACACCTCACTCCCATTTTTTAGGTTTCTAGAATGTGTGGATCCGAGGCCCCAAACCCTGACCCCCAGTCCCCAGTGTTCTGTGTCTTCCTCTCTCTCTCTGGTTTTGGAGAATATCCAGATCTCAGTCATCAACAGCCCTGACTTGGTTTTTTTTTTTTTTTTTTTTTTTTCAGTGTCCCTTGAGTTTTCAACCCCATTCTGTGCAGGTTTTTGTTTGTTTTTTAGAATACACATACGGGTGTTTTGCCTTCATGTATGTCTGTGCACTGTGTACATGCCTGGTACCTGCAGAGGTCACAAGAAGGCATTGGATCCCCTGGAACTGGAGTTACAGACGATTGTGAGCTGCCAAGTGGGTGCTGGGAATTGAAGGAAGAGCAGCCAGTGCTCTTAAGCATTGAGCCATCTCTCTAGCTCCTCTGTGCAGGTTTTGATGGTAGAAATTCCCTGTGGATTTTTTTTATTCATTTTCTTCTTCTGCTTACGAGTCCTCTACCTTACTGAGTACCTGCAGCCACTTGGAATCATTTTTGACAGTTTTTCCTTCTGACTCTGCCATTCTCTTACATTCTGACCTCATTTCCATCAACTAGATTTTCTTCTGATTTTAGGTTACTTTTTTTTTTTAACTTCTTTGCTTCCTGCTAATTTTTGTATGTTTTTGGTTTTGGAGACAGGGTTTCTCTGGGTAGCCCTGTCTGTCCTAGAACTCACTCCATAGACCAGGCTGGCCTTGAACTCACAGAGATCCGCCTGCCTCTGCCTCCTGAATGCTGGGATTAAAAGCGTGCGCCACCACCGCCCAGAGCTTCCTGCTAATTTTTGATTGGTGCCAGACATTGTGAGTTTATTGCAGTTGGAGCTGGGTTGTTATTACTTTCTCCTTCAACGATGCCTCGCTCGCTCGCTTGAAAAAATAATCCAAGGGCTGGAGAGGTGACTCAGTGGGTAAAGGCACTTGCAGCCAAGTCTGGTGACCTGACTTTGATCCCAGGGACCCACATGGTGGATTGGGGGTCTGCAAATTGTCTCCTGGCCTCCATATGAGCACAGTGGCATGCACAGCCCCTTCCCCCCATAAATAAATGTAATAAAAAAGCAAGACCTACACCCTTAACTGTTAATCAGCCTGAACTACAAACAGCCAGGAACATGGGAAACTCTGAGTCCCTCTTTGCTGAAATGACTTCAAGCCAAGGTAGTTCCCTCCACACATCTGCCGCACTGATAGAGAAGGCAGGACTGGGCAGCCCGGTGTGGTGGTATTGTGTTCCCCAAAATATTGTGTTCCTTAATAAACTTATCTGGGGTCAGAGAGGGAACAGCCACAATATTAAACATGAGGATAGGCAGTGGTAGCATACGCCTTTAATCCTAGCATTCCAGAGACAGAAATCCCTCTGGATCTCTGTGAGTTCAAGGCCACATTGGAAACAGCCAAGCATGGTGACACACGCCTTTAATCCCAGAAAGCCAGCCTTTAATCCCAGGGAGTGGTGGTAGAAAGCAGAAAGGTATATAAGGCGTGAGGACCAGAAACTAGCAGCATTTGGCCTGGTTAAGCATTTGGCCTGGTTAAGCATTCAGGCTTTTAAGAAGCGCAGTTCAGCTGAGAGCCATTCGGATATGAGGACTCAGAGGCCTCCAGTCTGAGGAAACAAGACCAGCTGAGGAACTGGCGAGGTGAGGTAGCTGTGGCTTATTCTGTCTCTCTGACCTTACAGTGTTCACCCCAATACCCGGCTCAGGTTTGATTTTATTAATAAGAACTTTTAAGATTCATGCTACAGCCCGGGGCTTCGCACTCATTTCCACTGAGAGCCCCTTGCTGGCCAGTGCCTCCTCCCAACCCCAAGACTAGGCAGCCAGAATGCAGAGACCCTGGAACCCAGGACTAACAGTGCTGCACCTGGCTGTGGCCTGGCCTCACACCTGCTGTTTTGACTTGTTCTTTGAAACATTTCCTGTAGCTCAGGCTAGCCTTCAACTTCTGATCCTCCTGCCTCCTCTGCCCAAGTCCTGGGATTACAGGTGTACAGCACAGCCAGGTTTATGTGGCACTGGGGATGCCAAGTGAAGCCCTCTGCCATATCGCCAGGACTTAGTGTTTGGGAGACAGGGTTGTGGTAGGTAGCTCAGGCTGCACATGAAGTTGTGGCAGTCCTCCTGCCTCAGCTTTCTGAGAGCTGAGATTCCAGACACTGTATCTGGCTTGCTGAACACATCATCTAGGGGAAGCCAACTACTGTCGCTACCTCATCTGATAATCACATAGACATGTGAAATATGGCCCTGACCTCTGGAGAGAGGGAGACCCACCTAAGGTAACAGAGAGTGGAGCACGAGAGCTGGGTCAAGCAGGAGAGTCTTCTGTCATGTCTGCTTTCACTAGCTGAGCCTTGTTCACCTGTGTGCTAACTGGTGTTCCCTGAAAGCTATACCCCCACTCTAACTTCCTGGACCTGTGAGTGTGAACATGTTGGAGTAAGAGGTCACTGCTGGGGTCACTGCCAATGTAATGAAGGGTTTTTCAGATGAGATCATCCTTAAGTGACCCTGAACCAAATGACAACGTGTCCTTGTGAGAGACACAGAGAGGGAGTCCCAGGGAGATGGGGGCCTAGTGACAAGTAGACAGAGGCTGGGGGCGGGAGGCAGATGGGGCCACAGGTCAAGGAATGCAGAAGTCCCAGGAGCCAGAGAGGGGGGACAGGCATTGCAATGGGGCCTTTCATGAGGTTAGCCTTTCACTCCGTGGTCTCTCACGTGAGAATTAAACTTGTTTCAGGCAACCCAGCTTACAGTTCTGGAATGCCAGGGGAATATCATAGCAAGGTGCAGATAATTGAGGAGGCCCCTGGTGTAGGCCAGACTGCCATGGATTCTTCTCCTGACACCAGCTTCCTGGTGTACTAGTGTGGTGGCCATGAGCTGCCAGAGAACCCCCCCACCCAGCCTCTTACAGACTTGGACAGGGACACTTGTTCCCATGTCCCCCAGGGTCCTTTGGTGGGACCATTCATTCCTTCCTGGTCTGGAAAGCAGACACAGCTATCTATTGTCAATTCAGCAAATACTTACCAAGCAGATAAATTCCCAGCACCAGGCCACTGAGGCTATGAGGTTCCTGGGCTCAGCAGCAGCTACATGCCCAGCTCACCCCCACCTTGGGAAGATTACTGTGCCATTTCAGGCAGTCTGGGGTTTGGAAGATGGTCCTGGCTCCCTGCTAACCTCTCAGAGTACCACTCCAACCCCTGTGAGGTCTATCTGTCTATCTGCACAAACAGCACCTTAAGCCTCTGTCTATCTGCACAAACAGCACCTTAAGCCTCATTCAGGGTCCGATCCTGCAGGGGAGACCAGCTCAGCTTGTGACCACCACAGAAACACGCCAGGAAGGTAGGAGAAATCAATGTGGACTGGCTCCTCTCTCTTCTTGGATGAATAATTGATGCCGGGTTGGACCAGCTTTGCATTGCTCAGGGCAGGAGAAAGGACAGCTCTTCCTCCCTGCACTGTGGCATCCAAACTGACCTCGGAGACTTTGCTCAGTTGTTTCTTCTGGAAGTTTCCAGAACATTGCTGGTCCCAGCAACAACTGCTGAGTTCCTCAGCTCTGAGTGATACTCTGCCCTTCCTCCCTAGACCCATCACAAGTCCCTGAGACTCTGTGTTGCTCCTCCCAGGTGGCATGTGACCCCTTTTACCTTGAACTGTCCTGAGTTAAATGTCTGCCTCATTTCCAGAGCAGACACCGGCCAGCTTTTGCTGTAAAAGCCAACAGTGAGTGCATCAGGTTCTGTGGGTTGAGTAGGCAGAAATGAGGTGGAATCGATGATGCTCTGTGAGAGGCAAATGCAGGTTCTTGGTGAGCTGGCTAGTTTTATGTCAACTTGACACAAGCTAAAGTCACCTGAGAGGAGGGAGCCTCAATTAAGAAAATGTCCCCATAAACTCAGGCTATAGGCAAACCTGTAGGGCATTTTCTTAATTAGTGATTGATGAGGGAGGGCAAAGACCATTGTGGGTGGGGCCACCTCTGGGCTGAGCAAGGCTCAGCAAGAGAGCAGGCTGAGCAAGTTATAATGAGCA
Organism: Peromyscus melanophrys; assembly: GCA_902168415.1. Lineage (NCBI taxonomy): Eukaryota > Metazoa > Chordata > Mammalia > Rodentia > Cricetidae > Peromyscus > Peromyscus melanophrys. Next base: position 29,268 of record CABHPR010140144.1, on the reverse strand, counting down.
AGCCAGTAAGCAGCACCCCTCCATGGCCTCTGCATCAGCTCCTGCCCCCAGGTTCCTGACCTTTTTGAGTTCCTGTCCTGACTTCTTCCAGTAATGAACAGTGATATGGAAGTGTAAGCCAAATAAATCCTTTCCTCCCCAAGTTGCTTTGGTCATGGTGTTTCATCACAGCAATAGAAACCTTAACTAAGATACTTGACTAAAGGACTAGTAAGAATTTCTTCTAGGGCAAAGGGTTGCAGTAATGGTAATGGGCCACCTTCTAAGCATGGAACATGTACAACTGTGCTGGTCACACATCTGTAAAGCAAATCCACATATGACAAGGACTCAGCTCTGCTACAAAGGCAGCCACAGGCAGCGTGTAGACACCTAAGCACAGCTGCATTTCATAAAACTATATAGACAGAGAGCAGTCCCTGCTCCATAAGAGTTTCTACAAGGCAGGGCATCCCACCTGGATGCTCCCACCTTCTACTACAAATGAATGCACTCACCTTCTACTCACCCCATTCATCTACTCATCTATTCATCCATGTATGCATGCACACATCCACCCAAACCACTCATTCACCTACCCACACATCTATGAATGCATGCATCCATCCACCAACCCATCTATCCATTCATCTATCCATTTGCCTGCCCATTTACCCACCCACACTCCTGTCCATCCATTCATCCATCAACCTACCCATCCATCTACTCATCCACCTACACACTCATGCATGTATGTATGCATCTACCCACCCACCCATCTCTCTGTCCATCTACCCACCCATTCACCCACCTATCCATCTACCATCCACATATTCATTCATCCATCTACCCACCATCCACTCCCTCATCCACCCATCCATCCATCTATCATCCACCTATCCATTCACCCACCCACCTGTCTGCTTATCCATTATGCAATGGTGTCTGCCTATCTATCTATCATGCACCATCCCTGGGAAGATGACTCAGGTCTCTTCAGGAAGATGGGGTGAGCAGGTTCCTTGCAAGATGCTAAGAGATTGGACAGAATAAGTGCAGGTCCAAGAGATGTGCAGAACCTATGTCTGGAACATACTGGGCCCTACTGGGCCATGCAGGATGCCCTCGGGGGAGCTGCTATTTGGATTCACAGAGAGAAGAATGTGGAAGCAGCAACACTGTTTTTCCTCTCTGCCCTTGGTCCTCAGGCCCAGGGACTTCAGATATACACTAATGAAATCGCTTTTCCTCCCTCCCTCTACCCTCCCTCCCTCTCTTCCTGTCCCTCCCTTCCTCCTTCTTCGTTTCCATCTTTCTCCCTTGTGCTCCTTGCACCGTCTGCCCAGCTGGAAGGGCAGCAGGCAGCCTCCTCCACACCTGTGTGAACTGACTGGGTCAAACTGACCTTGTACTGGAACGTGCTGGAAGTGGGTGCTGCTATTCCCACAGGGTCACTCAGCCCCAAGCTAGAGGCCCAGAAGCCATGTAGGCAGATGCCCATCTCCCACCCTGTCTCCATGGACTTGTGACTTGAACTCTTAGACACCGCCTCAACCAATCTACTTCTCTTCACACTCATTGCCCATGGCCTTGCTTCCTCCTCACTGTCCCCAGAAGCCATTTCCTAAGCAGACTTCCTTTGCAAACTCCTGCAAACCCTCCCGCCTCTCCCTGACCCAGGAGAGTCTTTGTGTCTCATAGGGCACACGTCTGTGACTTCCTCTTCTGCTGCCATCGCCCTTCTGACAGCCCACTTTCTGGTCCTCAAACTCACCCAGCCCTTCTCAGCATTGGAATCAAGCAGCCCACACATTCACAGCCTAGATGGTGGCAGGCTGCAGAGGTGTGTGGTGGGGGCAGGGCTTGGTGGCTGGGTTTGGGAACTTGGGCAGCCTGAAGCTAGGGATGGGTAGGGTATCTTCCCAAGACGACAATGACAAAAGACATTTTAGAGACCAGGCACTACCCTGAAAAACCTGGAGGGGTCTCACTGGGGAGAGAACTTGGCACTTTGTCCCGGGAGAGACAGTGGACCTGGAACTGGAGATCCACTTAACAGAGAGAACTACTTCCCAGAAGCTGTGTGACTTGGGGCACATAATTCAGTTTCTCTTGGTCTCAGTTTCCCCATCTCTAAATGGAGATGACCAGCTGCAGGAGGAAGGGCAGCTGCCAGGATTCAACCTAAGCTGACCACGGCATCACCCTGTAGAACTTCCTCCCTGGCTCTGCCACCAGCTCCTGCAGGCCTGGACCCACCCTACAGGCACTCAGAGCATCCTTGTGTGCCTCGTTCTGTACTGCAGACACCATACCACATGAGGATTTACATACTAGCTGCATGCGTTTCCCACAGGGGTGCTTCTGTCAAGGGTGCAGCTTAGGCAGTGAACGCCAGGTCTGTCCAGGCTGCTGGACAATCCTAGAACTCTGTGCAGTGACCATTCAGGACAAGATGCTAGGATGAGGTGAATAGAGAGAGCGGTGAACCCCAATATCAAGAGCAGTTGCAGGGATAAAGGTAGACAGAGCTCTGAGAGTCTCTGGCAGGATGTGGAGCTCCCATGGTGGATGGCAAGTTTGGGCTGTGGGGATTCTCTTAGCTGTATGATTCTTCTGTTCCTCTCTGACTTAAAAAATTTTTATTTTACTATTCCATGTATATGGGTGTTTTGCCTGCATGAATTTCTGTCCACTGTGTACATGACTGATGCTCCACAAGGTCAGAAGAGGGCACTGGATCACCTGGAACTGGAGGTACAGATGGTTGTGAGCTGCCATGTGGATGCTGGGAATCATGATCCCGGAGGAACCACAGCTTAGGTGTGGCCCCAGGTCTCAGAAACAGAGAGCATCCTGCTCTGGGTGACCATGGGCTCTACTTCTGGTCACAGCTAAACCACCACGATCACTTTAGGGATGGCTACAGACACAAGTCTAGACAATCAGCACTAACCATGGAAGTCCATCACAGGGGCCTGGGGCAGAGCATTTTACAGTCTGAGATTGATCACAGTGTGGGCTAAGAGCAGCCAAGGCCTCCCGAGTGTGAGCCCACCCCAAGGATAGCGGAGTGCAGAGACAGGCACAGATGGGACTTCTGAGACGTTGGACCCCTGGTTCTAGCTGAGCCTGGAGGTAGTATAATTTGTGATTGCATGTTTGTCTTTAAACAGTCTTATGTAGCCCAGGCTAGCCTCACTATGTAGCCCAGGCTAGCTCTGAACTTCTGTTCCCCTTGCCTCCAGTTTCCAAGTGCTGGGATCAAAGGGTGTACAAACACACCCACTGGTGGATTTTTTCATTTTGCTTGTTTTGTTTTGTTAGTTAGAATCCAAGCTCTAGAGAGCAGAGGAGGTGGGTATCATTGAGCCACTCACATCTCATGGAGTACATCCAATAGGAGCCCCTGCCGAATCCCACACTGAGCCACAGACGGCCCTGACAGCCACCCTGGGACAGGCACACTCCCAAATGGATTCTGGGAAATAAAGTTCTACGTGAATTCATTAGCAGAGTGCCCTTATTATTTTAAGCTTTGTAGTGATGGTTTAAATATTTGACTTTTCTTAAAATAAGCCAAGCTCTTCCTGGATGGTCGTCTCTCAGTCTGAGCATGTGGCTTCCACTTCAAATCCAGAACAGAACCAAAGCCAACACTGTGAGTGCTTGACATTGCATCTGCCAGACCCCAGTTCTGGAAGGAAAGGAAGTGGCCCCGGGCCCCACATAAAGGTCCAGGGTCATCTAAGTCTGGGAGGCTGACTCTGTACCATCCGCATGGGAGAGGCCTTTGCCAAGATGTACTGTGGAGAACCCTGGCTTGGTTTAACCCAGGCTCCTCTGGCTGAAGGGCTCTGAGGGATAGAGACTGAGTCTGGCATGTGACATGTGACATGCTGCTTTCCTGTGAAGTAAATCTACACTGAAAGACAACAAGTGCTCCAAATACCTGCTGGACTCCTAGCGAACCTCAAAGCGTTTAGTATGGCTTTTTTTCCAGTTCCTAATGCCCTGCTGCACAGTAACAAATTGCCAGATGCTTAGTGACTTAAAGCAATACAAGGTTCTCACATTCCCATGGCTTAAAGCCAAGATGTGTCTGGACTGGTTCTTTTGGAGGCTGTGTTGGGGTCACCCTCTGTTCCTTTCATATCTCCAGAGGTACTGATACAGCACAAAGCTCTTTCTTCCCTTTTCAAGTCAAGGGCATCCCTCCGCTGACTCAGTCTCCACCTCTGCCTTCTGCCTGTGATCCTCTTGCCTCCTCTTCCTCACAAGGACCCTGTGTTGACACTAGGTCCCCCACAGTCCAGGACTGTCTCCCAGCTCTGGTCAGCTTATGCTAGGGCCAACTCTGTCATTCTCTCTTTGACTCCCTTTCCTAATATGCAAATATCTAGGATATTCACAGATTCTGGGGTCTGGGTGTCTCTCTGCTTGCCACACCCACCAATGAGAATACATTCAAGCCAGGTTGTACACCCAGGTATCTAGCTGTTCACTGGCCACATGCTGTGTGCCCTGGGGAGGGGGCCAGGGACTCAGTAGCAGAGAAGCCATGGTCCTGCCCCATTGGGGGTTTTCAGTTAAAATGAACAAGCTAAAGGGATCAAATGAACCCAGCTTATCAAGTCCTAGAGGGAGGGCATCCCACCATCTAAGGCCACCGTGGTCCAGTCCCTGTCCTTGCTCTCCTAGGGAGCATCCTTAGAAGGGAGATGCCAAAAGAAGGATGCAGGGAAGAGGGCTAGCTCCTTTTTTCTGACATTTGGCATTTGGGAAGCAAATCCTCATGGGACTGCAGCTGGAGTTTAAGAGTCTCCATGCATGCCTCTAGAGTCGGTTCACACGCTCTTGACTTGGGTGTCTATGGTACGGGGAGTCAAGGGGATCCTAGCCAGCCTGGACACACAAGGCTCATGTTGAGAGACTGGGCATTACTGACTCTTGCATCCATCTCTGGAGCCCTCCTGGGTGAGGGGTGGCTCCCAGGCCTCCCCCAGCCATGGACCAATGAGTCTTCCTGGCGGGCCATCTCAGTCAATTAACATGGGAAAATGAAGGAGGTCACGGAAGTGGACGTATTAAAGATAACAAACCTGTTTTAAATGGACTCAGGTTCCGGGGAGATTGTGAACCCAGCCCTCGGCTTATTTAAAAATATACTTTATTTTCCATTCTGTCTCTGTTTATCCCTTTTAACAGAGCTAAAAATAACCTTCCTCATTCTAAAAACTGAAATTTATATATAGCTTACAAAAGAGAAAGAAGGGGGTGGGGCCAGAATGTGGGTCAGGGCAGGAACTTGACCTGAGGCCACAGGGGTCCCTGGTGCATAGTGAGGCCACACCAGTACCAGTTGGGTCAATGAAGGTCAGCCTTACACAGGACAGCTACATGTGGCATGTTCCAAAGTTCTGTCATCTTCCAGTACCTTTCTACAGGCCAGTGGCTTTCCTTTCCTGGGTCAGTTCTGTGAGGAAAGACGAGTTGGACATCTTGGGCTCTGGGAGGGTGAAGGTCACATCCCCATCCAGCCTTGGTGACTGAGTGCCTTTGGCTAAGTTGTTTTATTTCTCTGGAAAATGGACTCCAGTTTCCTTGGTGATATCTTGGCATCAGCCCTCTGCCAAGAGTCAAGAATGGCAGGATAAGGGACATCGATGATGACTATGTGAGGACATCAATGGTGCTCATTTCTTGGCCTCCCTGGCAGATTGCTGTTGGCCTCTTGTTTCTGCAAACCTGTTGGTGCCTGCAGAATTGTGACTGTTTCTGTGTTGGTTTGTTTTCTGCCTCTGGGCATCAGTTCAAATACAGCTTGATGGAGATGTTCCCTCTTGCCCTCCCCAAGTATGCACTACGGCATCCCCATCCCCTTGCCCAGCCTTGTGTCCATGGGCGTCTATGTGATAGCAGGCTGTCAGGAAGGGCTCTGTGGGATCTATCTGGCTGAAGTTTTGAGTGTAGTGGCCAAGTTAAACTGGTCCAAAGGACACCGTCTGTGATAGTGGAAAGATAGTGCTGGGGGGGGAGGGGGATAGCAGCCCCCAGGGGAGGGCTGCCTTCCTCTGTGGGCACTTCCACCTTGGCTAAGGTTGGAGGAGGCTCCAAGAAGCCTGCAGGGAGGGACATGTCCATAGCTGGGGGACAGTTGGCTGTGTTTCTGCAGGGGTCCCAGGCAGCAGAGTAGGGGCAACACTGAGTGTGAACAGATGCTCCCAATGACAAGAACATCTAGTGGCCAGGAAGAAGGGGTCAAAGGGCTTCCTATAGACAGGAAGTGCCCCCCTGGAGAGGGCTGGCCAGGGACCTCAGTGTCTCAATATCAGTCATCATCCCAGGTATTTGTATTCGTTTGGGGAGAGGGTCCCCCAACTAGATGCTTTCATTGTATCAGAAAATTCATCAAAAGACTCAGCTTGACATGTCTACAGCAGCCTAAGTGGTATGTCCCACCAGCCTGCCAGGACAGCCCTCGCCCTCCGGCCTCCACCCCTACCTTGCCCTGGATCAGGCAAGGGACTGAGACAGCAGCCAGGACCACACTCTCTTCACTGAGGCCTCCAGGTCTCTGCTGTAGCTGGGTGGGCTGGTGGAAAAGACTAAGGATGCTCTGCCATTGAGTCACACAGGACACCAGACAGTGTAACCATAGGGAGTCGGAAGCCAGAACCCTGTGCTAGACTATCCAAGGTGCTGAGATGGGCCAGCGCTGGGTGACAGAGGTGACCAACAATAGGTTCAGTGGATACCAAGGGCTGCTGACATTCTTCCTTCCAGGCCCATCGGAAGACAGAGCAGTGAAGGCCACCTCTGTGAGTGGGGGTGAGCCTCGAGGCTGGTGTGAACTGGCGTGTACCTGGGTGAGCTGATATGAACTGAAGCCTAGGAAGCTGCTGCAGAGGACCCTTGATGTGAGTCAGTGGTGACCATCTTCTGTGAGACATCAACTGGCGCTGCTCTGTGATAGCCGACCGGACCCATCTGCAAGCATTTAGGAGGCTCACACTGTTTAGCCTGTGTGTTCCACACAAAACTTTCTTACCAAAGTCCAAATATGTGGCTGGGAAGACAACTCAATGAGTAAAGCAGAAGACCAGAGTTCGGATTCCCAGAGCCCACATAAATACCAAGAGAGCATGGCAGCCTGCTTGTGATTCTCTCTTCAGAAGGTGGAGACAGGATCCCCAGAGCAAGCTGGCTAGCAAGACTAGATGTGTTGTTGAGCTTCGGTTTGGGTTTGACTGAGAGAGCCTGCCTTGAAGAATAAGGGGGAAGAGGGATGGAGAATGATTCTCGACGTCAGTCTCGGGCCACCACAGGCACATACACACATATGTATGCACACACACATTCGCAGGCTGGCACCACTCAGCTCCGTGATCTCTCTCTCCCTGAGCCTTCTGCTGCTCAGGAAAGCCAGGACTTTCCTGCCACAGGGCCACTGGGCTGGCTGGTTCCTCCACCCAAAATATAGCCCACATGGTTGTGCCTGACACATGCCTGCTTATCTTTATGGTCCCAGTTACAGCAGATCTGATCCCCCAGTGAGTCTGTTCTGACCCCAGTATGAGTACTCTGATGTAAACCCTCTGTCCTTCCTGATGCCTGACCTAGGTGGAAATGAACGAAGTATGATGGCCTGCTGATTGCCCTCCCCACACAACTGGTCACTGTGCTCACAGCCAATGAGGATGGATGGATTTCCAAATGGATCAATGGATGGATGAGTTGATGGGTAAATGGGTGAATGCATAAACAGAAAAGTGGATGGGTGGAAGGGTGGGTGGATGTATGAGTATATGGGGGTGGGTGAATAGGTGAATGGATGGGTGGGTAGATATATGATTGGGTGGGCGAATGAGCTTGTATTTCTGTGAGGGTAGTATGGGTGGGTAGATAAATGGGGCATGCAAGGCTGGATGGATGGTGAGGGATTTGTGGATAGATGAGAGACATGTGGATGATGAATGGATGGATGGATGGATGGGTGGGTGGGTGGATGGATGGATGGATGGATGGATGGATGGATGGATGGCGGTGAGCATTGCACGACCAGTTCAGCATCTGTGCCCTGCTGAGCCTCAAGGAAAGATCTAAGAACAGGCTGTTGAGGTTTTTACGGATGGGTGGAGGGGAATTCTTTAAATATTGATGTTTTGTAAGTGCTAAGGTTTGGAAACCCCTAGAAAACACTGACCACGATGCTGCCTCAGAATGCCAGCCAGGGCCTCAAGCCACCTGGAAGAGAGGAAACTAGCTCTCAGGGGTGAGTGAAGGACACTTTCTGGGTGTCAGAGGGGGCAGTGTGGCACTCTAGATGGCACAGCCTGGGCATGTGGGCATCCATTTCTGTATATGGTGGGTGGTGTCTGCTGTAGCTCCCAAGGGATAGCCTATAAACTTCAGGGTCAGACAGACAGGGCGGGACCCAGCTCCTCAGTCAGTTTATGAGCTAGTCTTTCTATCCACCTACCAGGCCTTGCCCTGTCTCTTCAGCCCATGCTGTCTTTCCTCCCTTCCTCCCTGCTCTCCACTTTCTGAAGCCCTCACGTACTCTGTCCCTTCCTCCCAACACCTTTCCTCGTCTTTCATTATGACCAGCTTCTGTTCACCCAGCACATCCTAAGGGTGAGGCTACAACTCATTCTGGGAGTCCCTGACTCCTCCCACACACTACCGCCTGCCCCGTGGTTCCAGGACACCTGGTAAGACCCCGAACATTCAGTCTGCTTTTATAGGGTGCTTACTCTGTGGACATCCGTCCCGGCACTGTGAGTGCCGTGGAGAACTGAGCAGACAGTCCCCACCCCAGGGAGCTCATATCCCAGCACAGGCGCCTCTATGGGCTGGTCAGACCTGCAAACGGTAATAAACAGGGTGGGGAATTAACAAGAAGGAGGAACTCAGGGTGCCCCCACACTACAGAGCAGGCTGGCTCTGCAGCCCTCCAGAGGGACTGTGCCAGGCAGCAAGCAAGGGTGGCCAGGACAGGGATGTCAGTAGAAAATAGCGTTCAGTACGGGAAGAACAAGGAGGCCAAGGGCCATTACTCCACTGTGTCACTGCCAACTGATGCTGTGAGTGCCCCCAAGACCCTTCTCAGGCCCCATCCTCAGCTTCCTGATCCCAAATGTCACCCCTCCACTGAAGAAAGCCCTCTGCTCCCCCTGCCCAGTGTCCCAGTGAGGATGGAGAATTCTAGAACTCTGATGGACATCAGCATCAGGAAGGCTTGGGGCACCAGCAGATGTCTATTGGGCAGTGGCTCCTGTGTGAGTAGGCAGGTATGTGTGCGGCCTTGTGGGCCCTCCCTGACATCTGGGCTGTGGGAGTATCATGGTTCCTACCCTGCCACTGCAGATGCTCTACCATTCCCCCTTGGAGAGAGTCCTGCTGTGTTACCACAAGGGCACCAGACTTGCCCAGGACACACCTTCCTCTCCCAACATCCAGCGTGCATGTGGGAAGTCCCTGCAGGCCCACAGGACACGCTAACTCCATGAGAAATGCACGTCTGTCTTAATAAGACATGGATAGCACTGAACCGTTTCAAGCTCTGTTTCCCTGCTCTCCCTCACTCAGATACGGAGGACATGGACTCCGCATCCACTAGGTCTCCCTCACGAGCACCACTAAGTAGGAAGGATATTTTGTCCAAAACTAGAGAGAGAGCTTCCCCAAGACCATTATAGCTTAGGTTGTAGGTGATTGCCTAGCACCAGGCTCTGGGTTTGATTCCAGCACTA
>CABHPR010140144.1:0-19434 GCA_902168415.1 Peromyscus melanophrys | reverse complement strand
ACACACACACACCACACATACACACACACACACATACACACACACACACCCACATACACACACACACCACACACACATACATATACATACCCCACACATGCGCACACACACACACACACACACACACACACACCACACACACACCACACACACACCACACACATACACCACATACACATACCCACCCACCCACATACACACACACACCACACACACATACATATACACACCCCACATATGCACATATCCCACACATACACACACACACACCACACACATACATACTCACACATATATGCACACCATGTACACACATACACATACACTACACACACACAATATACACACACACATACCACACACACACATACACACACATACAACACACACATACATACACACACACCACACACATATACAAGCACCACACATACACACACCACATACATACACAACACACACACACACACATACCACACACATACATATACATACACAAGTTGAAGTGGTGTAAGGTGTACACTATCAAGATAAAAGGAACAATCATATCTTTTTAAAAGAAGGAAGGATTCTAGGCCATGTCTGGTGGTGCACACCTTTAATCCCAGCACTCAACTCTGTGAATTGGAGGCCAGCCTGATCTACATAACAAGTTCCAATCTAGCTAGGGCTTCACAGTGAGATCCTGTCTCAAAAACAAAACAAAACAAACAAACAAAAAAACCCAACCAACCAGAAGGAGGAGGAGGAGGAAGGAGAAAGGGAAAGTTGAAATAGTATAGTCCTGGCATGAAGACAGGGACCTTGGCCAAGCAGAGCAGAGACCCCAGGAGCCACTCTTTCAACCACCTGCTGGGAAGGACTGACTGCAAGTTGGTGCCAGAGACAGACACTAGTGTGCAGAATGCTGCTGCTGAAGCTGGTGCCAGTCACTCACTGCCGTGACTAAGACCCTGACAGAACAAGGGACAGAAGGGAGGTTTTAGTCTGCCATGGTTGTGAAGGCGTGATGGCAGGCGTATGAACCAGCAGGTCACATTGCGTCACAGTCAGGAAGCAGAGAGAGATGAATGGTGCCACCTGCATTCAGGATGAGTCTTCTCAGAAAAACCTTCCTGGAAATGCCCTCACGGACCCGCCCAGAGGTGTGTCTCCCAGGTGATTCCAAGTGCATCCAGGCTGATAGTGAAGATGAACAGCCATCACACACCCCTGCCTCAGACTATAAAAAAAAAAAAACCAGACTCAAAACGGTTCAAGCACCAAAGGACAGCCTGAAGCTGCCAAACTCCAGGACACAGAGGCAAAGCTCAGGTGGTTTCTGGAGGCTGACACCCTGAGTTAAACCTGGTGAACAGGACCTCATCAAACTCAAAAACTGCACAGCAAAGAGACCATCCACAGACCAGAGAAAACACTCTGCAGCCCCACGGCAAGGGGTGGACACCCAGAACACAGGAACCAAAGCAAACCATCCAAGTTCAACAGCAGGCGAAGGACTCTGTGGGGGTTATCGTGGGATATGTCTCCAACAGACTTGGCTGTTTAACACCTGATCCCCCGCCATTGTGGCTGTTTGGGGAGGTTAGGGAAACTCTAAGAGATGGAGCCTTGAAGGAAGAATTACATCACTGGGGGCAGGGGGCGGGCTTTGAGGGTTTGTTGCCTTACCCCACTTCCTGTCATCTCTCTGCTTCCTGTGTGGGTATGAAATGTGATCAGTCTCCTTCCTGACTGCCTAGCTAGCCTCAGGCTCCTGCTGCCCTGCCTTTCCCACCATGAAGGACTCTGTTCCTCTGGAACTGTGAGACAAAAGAAGCCCTTCTGCCAAGCTGCTTCTCGTCGGGGCGTTCCATCACAGCAACAGGAAAGTGACTAGCACTGACCCCAAGTGGACATTTCTCTATAGATGATCTACACATGGCCGACTAAAGATGGACCACAACACAGCACAAAGACATCCAAACCAGAGCCACCAGGAGACAGCTCCCCACCTCCACCGGGATGGCCATGGTGAAACAATTGAACACCACTTGAAAATAAAAGCTTAAATGGGGGGCTGGAGACATGGTTCAGTGGCTAAGAGCATTTGCTGCTCTTCCAAGGTAGGGGTTGGGTTCCCAACACTCAGTGTCTTAGAATTGTCTATAACTCCAATTCCAGGGGATCCGATGCTTCTTTTGGTCTCTGAGGACACTGCACACACATGGTACACAGACATACATTCAGGCAAAACACAAAAATACATGAAATTTTAATTAAACAAAGATAAATTTTAAAAACCCTGGAGTGTTCAAAATGTACCTGACACCGTCATTATGGAGTCACGTGGCCCTGAGAAGGGAGGTAAGTCCACAGTATGCAATATCACAGACCAACCTCCAAGACATTGAGTACTGATGCAGAGAGCCATTGGATGCAGGGGAAGCAAGGTGAGGCGTCAGAGATGAACGCTGATGCTCAGCTTGCTTCCTCCATTTTATCAGTCTGGGATCCCAGCCCATGGGACGGTGCCCTCCACATTCAGGTCAGTCTTCCCTCCTTGGTTAAGCCTTCGAGACAATTCCAAATCTAGTGAGGCCCACACGAAGATGGACCATTACAGCCCCCAGCTCACACCACACACAAAAACAGACTCAGAAAGGGTCTAACCAAATGTCTGACAGACAGAAGCGATCCAACTATTAGGCACAGGGGAACACTCTGAGGGATGGGGAGTGGGAGGGAGTCAGAGTTTCTTGGGGACCAGGGTTTGGTTTGGAAAGATGGAAGGTTCTAGGGATGGATGGTGCCGACTGCTCTAACCCACTGCGCGTAGCTGAAAGCTACCAGGTCATTTTTTATTTATTTTAAAATGGTCACCATGGTAAAATTTATGTGTCTTCTAGCATAACAATTCATGTTAGTTACCTCTGTGTAGCTATGAGCAATGGACTCAGGAAAGAGTGTGAAGGCAGAGGGATTTGTTTCCGTTAATGGGTTCAGAGGGTTGAGTCCACTGCTGCCTGGCACCAGGCAGAGCGCCACGGTGGTGGCAGTGTGTGGTGAAGGGGGTGTGTAACGGTTAGTCTCTATGGCCCATCTGACTGGAGTTCAATCACCTGGAAGATGGAAGTGCCCTCTGGGTGTGCCTGTGAGGAAACTAAGGCAGGAGACCCATCCTGAATGAGACCAGTGTTACCCTGGGAGCTGGGAATGAACAAAGAAATAAAGGAGGCATTGGCTTCTTCACCTGCCCCAACTTGAGGTGCTCTCTGCTCCATGCCCTTCCCACCACATCAGGCCAGACCCTCAGAAACCATGAGCCAAAATAAACACTTGCTCCTTGTCTACATCAAGTATCTTGGTCAGTCACATGGTGCCCCAAATTAGCCAGCACACAGTTCCTGACCTTCCCGTGGCTGGAAAGTAGAGTAGGGTAGGAGACACCACCACCCCCTGCCCCAACTCAGCCACTCCTTCTAGCCAGGTCACATCTGTCACGGTTCCTGCCACTGTTCACTCCATCCAAGTCTATTCATAAGGTAACTGGATGAGGCGGGAGTCCTCCGGAACCGCCCATCTCTGGGAATTCCCTTGAAGGCAGAGATGAGCTTCACTCATCTCCCAGGTTCCACTCAAGTGGTCAGTAAAGGTGAACCATCAGGGTGAACAATGGTCTTTTAAGAAGATCTAAGGAGGCTTAAAAGATGGCTCATCTGGTAAAGGCACTTGCCACCAAGCCTGAGGACCTACCTGGTGGAAAGAGAGAACAAATTTCACAGCATGTCCTCTGACCTCAACTTGTGTGCTGTGACATGCATGCCCATGCCCCAGGAAATAAATAAAAGGGACTAAATAAAGGCCCTTTTGGGGGATCAGACCTATAGGCTCTGGTGGGTACACAAGGGTTAGGGCAGATGACCATGGGTGGGTTGATGGCACTGAGTGACCTCTGGACATGAGAGGGGAGGGGTGACGGGAGGAAGAACCTGAGCTGGGTATGGAGTAGCCCTGCTGGGCGGGAGAAGGTGCTAGCAAAGAGGCTGTGCAGACATCAGCACATGAATGGGGGTCCCTCTCACAGAACGGGGGGGGGGGGTGGTTCGCCTGCAGATGGAGAAGGTCTGCACCTCTGAGATCCAGAGGTGATGCAAGGGATGCTGCAGGAGTTTAACATGCCCCTTTAAGTAGAAACCGAGCAGAAGGTGTGAGCAGTCTCAGTCCTGAGTCCTTGTGGTGTGACCCCAGTGCCCCATGGACTACTCTTCTAGCCCTGAGCTTGTACTCCCAAGGAGTGTGTAGTCACTTCGAGCCCCCATAGTGGGACAAACCACTATGTGCTGAGCAGTGGAAATTGATTTATCACTTGGTCCACAGTTCGAGCCACTATCCATTCCAGGTAGAAGAGAAACCGCTTTTCCCAGGGACATAGATTGTCCCCCAGGAGGATGGGTGGGCACTGGCTCCATGCAAGGAGTCCGGAGCCATCTGGGGAACCCCAAGGAACAGCAGCCCAGGGGCCAGATGGCCCTTTCTATTTTGAAGTCTTCGAAGCAGACATAAATGCACAGGATTGGCCAATTTGCTTGTAACACGGGCACGGGGAATGCTACGGCTTTATTTATAGAAATCTCATTTTGCTATTCATCAAAAAAAGAAACAAATATAACCCACCTCACACCAAAAATATGCAGGTCCACAATGAGGCCATGCTTGGCCGACTGTAGGCTTCAGTCCACAGGAATTTCTCACAGACATGCCCTGGAACGGTCCAGGACAGTGTGCCAAGGAGCACTTTCTTTTTTCATTGACTTTAACTTGTGCTGCCTCCTCCCAGTGAAGAAGCTGACAGAAGCCAGGCAGTGGTGGTGCACGCCTTTAATTCCAGCACTCGGGAGGCAGAGACAGGTGGATCTCTGTGAGTTTGAGGCCAGCCTGGACTACAGAGTGAGTTCCAGGACAGCCAGGACTGTTACACAGAGAAACCCTGTCTTCAAAAACCAAACAAAACCAAAAAAAAAAATAAATAAAAAGCTGGCAGAGACAAGCTTCAAGTTCTGACAGATTAATTTCTGACCTTTGCCACACTACTTAACCTCTCTGAACTAGGATTTCTTTCCCTTTATGCAATGAGAAAAATGATGTCTCTCTCTCAGGGGTGCTATGGGGAGTTAGAAAAATTAGAGCTCTGGACACCCAGAAGATGTCCAATGACCAATGACCAACAGCCAATCCTTTTTTGAGATGGAGTCACAGTTAGCCTGATCTGGCCTTTAAATCATTACACAGGTGAGGAGGACCTTGAAGTTTAGATCCTCCTGTCCCTACCTTCTGAGTGCTGGGATTCAGGTGTGCACCATCGCGCAGTTTGCGCGGTGCTGGGAATGTCTTTGAGCTTGGCAGGCAGGCTGTCTACCGACTGAACTACACTCTTAGTCAACAGTATTGCACTCGCGGCATGAACATTGGAACCATCCATTCCGTCGACTGTTCCCAGGTGTGCTAGTGTGACCCGCCTCACTAGCCCGGGTGCTAGCCCCCTCCCAAGTACTGGACGATCCTTTGCTAACCCTTAATGACCCCAGGAAAGCCACAGAAGGATGACTCCCACAGCCCTGTGATCTGAGGGCAGAACAACAGGGAAGCCCTGAGACTTGGGGACACCCACAGATTGCTTCTCTGTGTGTTTTCTTATGGCTTCCTTCAGAGAGCTGACTCAGAAGGATGCAAGCACGTGGCCCACTGCTTGGATTTGCACCCTGACCACCACTTTCAGGCTGTTTGACCTCACTGGAAAGTGGGGGAGTGGAGGAAGTTCCTTGTAGGGTTCACAGACAACTCACGAGATGACATTCGTCAGGGAAGAGTTACAGACTGTCCCCACTGTGGTAAACTCCCTGTGTGAGCACTTGCAGTCTCCCCTTGTCTCTATGTGTGCACACATGTGCGTATGTTCAGGGAGTCAGCTTTATTCACTACCCTGCAGCCAACAAGCCAGATGTTCCATGAACATCTGACTAAAAATACAGTAACAGAGAAGCATCATCATCCATCCTTTCACAGAGCCCTCCAACAGTTTATTTAGCCCAGCCATGTGTCGAGCAAATGGAGACAGAGGGAAGGGCCCTGGAGTGGTTTCTGCAGGGGCTGAAGGTGGTGAGAATACCGAACCATGAGCACCCACCACAGGCCATGGTCTGCTGGGTGCTAATCAGTGCCCTGTTGAACTCTTGGGTGTGAGGCAATGTAGATGTAACCAACCGTCTTATAAATAAGAAGCACAGAACCAATGCAAAGAAGAAAGCCAAGAGGTCAGAGCTAAGAGCTAAAACCTTACCCTTCCTCCTGCAGTGATCCTACCTCTCCGAAGGAGCCGCTACTTCCTGTGTTAAAGTCTTTATATAGTCTCTGTTCTGCCTTCTCATTGGTTGTAAACCCAACCACAGGACTGCCTCATCACGGCCTGTTTGTATAGACCTCCAGGTGTTCTATGGTTGGTATTGAGATTAAAGGCATGTGTATCTAATGCTGGCTGTATCCCTGAACACACAGAGACTTACCTAGCTCTGTCTACCAAGTGCTGTGATCACAAGCGTATACCACCACTGCCCTGCTTTCCTATGGCTTGCTAATAGCTCTGACCCCCAGGCAACTTTATTTATTAACATAAAATTAACATTTTGGTACAAAAGAAAAATATCACCATAAGGCAATGTTAGGATGGGGAGGGGAGGAGACGAGTCTTAAGTGGAAGACGGGGCTTGTGGGGTACCTGGGCAGGACAGGTACTGAGAGCCAATGACAGCCTCCCACAGTCCCTGTGCTGTTTGCAGAGTGGCTTACAGGCTGTGGTCCAGCTAGTCCAACAATGACTGTCTACCACCAGAGAACCCAAGAATTTAGTAGTTGTTGAGTCCATGAGGCTGGATGTCTCAACTGATCTTTAGTATACACCAAAATCCCAAAGAAGTAGGTACTAATGCCAGTGAAGGAATAAACTTGCAAGAGGCAATCAGGCAAAGAGCAAAAGCTTCCTTCTTCTATGTACTTTATATAGGCTGCCAGCAGATGGTTTGGTCCAGATTAAAGGCGGGTCTTCCCACCTCAAAAGATTTGGATTAAAGGTTGGTCTTCTCACTTCAAATGATTTAATGAAGAAAAATCCCTCACAGGTGTACCCAGCCACTTGGGTTTTATTTAATTCCAGATGTAGTCAAGTTGACAACCAAGAACAGTCATCACACCACCATCATCTATCCACCCATTGATTCATTCATTCACCCACCATTTATCCATCATACATATATACTCATTCATCCATCTACCCATCCATTCACCCATCCACCATTATCTATCATCCACCCATCCATCCATCTATGCATTCATCCATTTTCTATCTATCCACCATCCATCCATCCATCCATCCACTAATCCATCCCTTCTTCCACCTACCAACCCATCCTCTGTTCACCTACTCAACCATCCTTCTATTCCCGTCACCATGGACAGACTGCAGCACGGCCAGGTCTTGAGGAGAGATCAGGCCCTCGAGGCAGAATGAGGAAAGGGCTTCGGGGGAAGGGAGTGAGGGTTTATGCCATGTGACTGTTGAGCAGCCCACAGTTCCTGCTTGCGGTTAGGCCATCTTGCATCAGCTGTGAGGATGAGGAGGGTGAGTGTCTAGACAAACAAGTCACTTTGGTTCTGGAGACCAAATGACTGTAGTTTCAAGATCTGTCACCATTCAACCAAAAGGAGCAGCTTTACAAAATGGCCAGGCCCTGGCTAACACTACCAACTGAGCCACATCTCCACATCTCCCTAAGCATGCTTTATAACGACCTGACTCAACTTTGGGGTGACTTGGAGCTTGTACCCTTTTAGGCTAAGGCTTCTACTTCTCTACTCCCAGGGACCCTAACACACAAATGATCCATCTGGCAGATTCTTCTAGACACAAGACCTGTGCATTAGTCTTTGCTGGGACTCATTTGGGTAGCCTTCGATGTCCTAGACAAGCAAACCCTATCACCCTTATGGAAGTCTTTTCATGGGAGGTCCCTTGTGATGCCACACAGAGACCCTCTGGAGACTTGGTCTTGGCAAAGCAGAGTCTGGTTACACAGGATGCAGACCTTCTCAGGGTGAGGCAGAAGGTTCTGCCTTGGCCAGGCCACTCTGGGGCCCACACACCATTCTCTCCAGAGCTCTGGAGTGCTGGTCCTGTTGTCAGACACCCACTCAGGGTCTACAGTGGGCAAGATCAGCTCTGCTTCCAATCTCACTGCACCCCAGTTGTCACAAAAGCCAACTCAGGCTGCTCCGTCCCACCATAGCTCCTGGCCTATGAATGCAGAAAACCAAATGTAGCATGGATGCTTCATTCATTTCTCTGGCACCATCTATCTGCTCAGCACCATCACCCAGCAAGTACCCATTCAGCCACAAACAAGCCCGCCTGGTGTTTACACTGGGAGGGAGAGAGGGAATACAGCCAAGAAATCAAAACTCAGGCTCCATCAATGAGACCAGTGGTGTGGCTGCACTAGGCAGTTCCCTGAGCAGACACACTTCTGTCCTGTGACCCAGCCATGACGGCTCTCCCTGTGGGGATTTCCCAAGACATAAGCCCTGCATCTCTGAAAACCTTCTTCCTTGCCGTGTCAATCATACTGAACTCAGACTGGACACAGTCCAGAGTCTGTCTGTGTGTGTTTGGTGTGTGTATGTGCGTGTGCTTGTGGAGGCTGGAGGTTGATGTCTCTCTAGTGTCTTCCTTGATCGCTCTCAGCCTTCGTTTTTGAGACAAGGTCTCTCACCCAACCTGAAGTTCACCAATTTCACCAGACTGGCTGCTCAGGCCTGGGTGTCCTGCCGTCTCCATCTCCCCGGGGTGTACATGGAGCCCAGCTTTTTACACGGCTGCTGGGGACCCAAACTCAGGTCCTCATGCTTGTGTGGCGGCTCCCAGCAAGGGATCAAGCAATCAAGGAAGATACTAGATAGACATCAACCTCCAGCCTCTACAAGGACAAGGAGACACTAAGGTGACAAACACAGAGATATGACTCCAGACAGGAGATGCTTGCCTTGGTGTGTCTGCCCCTTCTTTAAAGAATGCAAGGTTCTAGAAGACACACCATCATATTCAAGTAAGGAGAGAGAGAGCCTCTCCAGGGCACAGGCAATGTCCTCACCTCAGGTGCTGTTACATGTGGGTTCGTGTTAAATGCACACACTTACACACACACACACACACACACACACACACACACACGTTTCTCTGTGTAGTCACTGCTGTCCTGGAACTCACTCTATAGACCAGGCTAGCCTCAAATTCAGAAATTCACCTGCCTCTGCCTCCCAAGTGCTGGGATTAAAGGCATGCACCATCACCACCTGGCAGGGATCAAAGAGAGATTACCAGGGCTATTTTAAAGGCTGATCTCCAGGTCTTCCTTGAGGGTGCTTAAGGACTGTCATTCATTTCATACAGTCCAGCCAGTTCCCACTTGGAGTAATGGAGGAGGGGGAGGGGAGGGAGAGAACATGAGAGAGCATGAGATTCAGAGTCAACCCTTCAAACTCTAGTCCCATCTCTGCCACCAAGTCACTATGTGACCCTGGGAATGCTGGCAACCTCTCTGAGTCATGCTCCCCACTCCTTACTGGTGGATTCTAGGCAAGAATTCTACCACGAAGCCACTCCCCAGTTGTTCACACAGTGAGGAAACTGAGCAGGCTTACTCATTTAGGGATCTCTGCAAAGGTTCCAGAGCACTCTCTGGCTCTCTAAGGGTAGAGAAATGCCTGTTCCAACAGTTACTGCTAAAACCAATGACGTGTTCAAACATGTCCCCTTTTTGAGATGGGAATTGGGAAGCCTCCATGGGTACATGGGATATCTCCTGAGGTCAAGAGCTACGTTATTCTTCAGCTGAATAGTTCTAAGTACTGTGGAGCTTTGGCCCATGGAGAGTCTGAAATTGATTTTATTCTTAGTTGGATATTGTTTAATTTATATCCCCAATAAACTGTCAGCAGCACAAAAGAGTGCTGCTGTGAAAATTTAGCTTCTAAGTTGATGGTTCTGACCTAAGACCTTCTACAGGGGCTGGGGTGTGTCTCAATGATAGAGTTCCCACCTAGAATCCCCCAATGAGGGGATAAGATGTGGCTCAGTGGTAAAGTCCCTGCCTAGAATCCCCCAGTGAGGGGATAAGATGTGGCTCAGTGGTAAAGTCCCTGCCTAGAATCCCCCAGTGAGGGGATAAGATGTGGCTCAGTGGTAGAGTGTCTACCTACATTCCCCCAGTGAGGGCTTTAGGTAGTGGCTCAGAGGCAGAGCACTTACCTAGAATCATACAATGAGGGTCTAAGACATGGCTCAGAGGTAGAACCTCTGACTAGAATCCCCCAGTAAGGGTCTGGAGGTGTGGCTAAGCAGTACCTGCCTAGAATGTCCAAGACTGTGGGTTCTATCCCTGGTAGAGGGGTGGGGGAAGAATCTGAAAATCTCCAGCATGTCAAAGTAACAAAAGATAGGCAACAACAACAACAACAACAAACCAAAAACCAAAAAAAAAAACAAAAACCCAACTTTGCAATGAAGCCTAGTGACACCTCAGCCACATGACCACAGTCGACACTGACAGAAATGAAGCATGGTGACAGTGTGTATCCTCAACTTGATGTCAAGAGATGACACTTCACTTCTGCCCCTTCCTCCCTCAAATCCGTGTCTCAGGCCAGTCACGTGGAGAAGTTCCTGCTTATGGACTGTCTACCAACATCCCTCAGCAGTCCTCCAGCTGCCATTCCCACAAACAGATGCCTGGGACACCTTCACATCAAGAGAACCCCAAGGGATCAAGCTGAATAAATGTGCTCTGGGTCTCTGGGGAATAACAGGAGTAAAAAGGACAGGAGGGACCTCTATGAAATCCACATCTCCACACCCTCCAGGCTCCTGAAACCATCATCTACCTATCCATCCATCTATCCTCCTATCTATCAATTTATTGACCTATTATCTTCCCATTTACCTATTTATGTAATCATTCATTTCATCCACTTATCTATCCATCAATCTACCAACCCATATACCCATATACCCACTCCTTCATTCAATCATCTGTCCATCTATTTACCTATCCATTCACCTGTCAACTCGTCCATTCCATCCACTTATCTACCCATCCAGACAGCCATCCACCCACTACCCACTCATCTATTTAACCGTCTATCCATTCACCTATCCAGCTACCTATCCACCCATTTACTCACCCATCCTCTATTTACCCATCTATCTATCCATTTATCTATCCACTAATCTATCTACCAAGTCCTCTCACCCACCCAACAGAGGGGAACATGTGTACCTTTTGATTCTAGACCAATATCTAAACTAAAACATGATGAATACCATTTCCTTACCATCTAGCACAAAGACAGGTTCCCAAGGAGGTCTTCTGAGATGCACAGTCCTGTGAAAGTGCCTCTTGAGCACCATAGGCAATGCCCTGTCGGGATCTCCTCCAGCTCTAGTATAAGGTTGAAGGACATGTGGATGCAAAGTCAGGCCCACCCTGCCCTTTGGAACTTGTCTATGCAGAGGGCAGGCATGTGGGCCCAATGCTTATAAGAATGATGTAGGTCGGCTGTGTCTGTGCTGTGGGAGAAGAGAATGGTGCTGAGGACAGTGGCCACTCTGCATCAGAGAGAGTTTCAGAGGGGATGGACCACAGGGCAGGATGAGGAGCTCCTGGCATGGGGGCTGATGTATGGAGACCCAGTGAGGGGCAGGATATGATGGGGCCAGTGCCGACTGAATGCAGAGGATAGGAGCTGGGAGAAGGCAGTGAAGGGAGATAAGAGTGTCCACCTGCACGACAGGCCAGAGGAGGCCCAGGGACCCTTGAAAAGGCCAAGGGTGGAGCCATCTTGCTTTTGTTTGATATCTTCTCTCCTGTCACTTCAGTGGTGACAGGATAAGGCAGATGGGGCCAAGCAGTAGCTGGTGTGGACACGAGCATGTTGCAGACAGAGCTCAAGGGTGTGTGGGAGGGAACCTGGCTGCAAGTGAGGGAGCGAACCATGGAGGGAGAACCCAGCCACCCACCCTTTCATGGGCTGCCTCAGGAAGAGGCTGAAGAGTACTCTGTGCTGAGGGGAAGGGCTCCTCGGGGCTCAGGCTAGAGTTACTGCACTGAGTCTGCAAAGGGGGAGCCCCACAGCACGGCCCCTGTCCTGCACCTGCCCCACCCCTCCTTCTTCATCACCCAGGAAGCAGTGTGATAACGGTGGCCTGTGTCACCCACTCTCTGATGGCCACGCCAATAGTGGATAAATAGCTCCATTTCCTTCAGAGACTTCTGTACTGAACGAGTTTAAAAATCACTAGGAACCACAGGGGATGTGTGTGCAGAATCTGTTCCCGGGTGTGAAAAAGGAAGGGATTAAAGTCGGGTGCGGAGGCCGTGTTTGCACACCACGCCCAGGGTCTGGCAGAGTGTGCTACAGATAGGGATACAGCTGTCGGCCTGCTGGGGTGGGGTCCTAGTGCATGGGAGCTCTGTGGCTTGGGCTGCACATGGGAACCTCTGAGCCCAGTGGGACCCTGGGGAAAGGCTCGGAGGGAGAGAATGTACCTATGAGCTGACACAGGGAAAAGAGCAACACTGGTGAACCAGCTCCTGGGCACATGCACCCACCCCAGCCCACCCACTGACAAACACACAAAACTAGTCATTTGTCTGCCTAATAGCCACGTGACCACCATCAAATGGATCTCCGAAGGCTGGAAAGGCGTTTAGCGATTCATTACCCAGCATGAAAACTCTCACATGTGCCTGGCACCAAAGGCCAAGGCCTGGATGGAGGCGGAGTGGTGAACAACGCTGGTGTTGGACTCAGGAAGAAATGGGAGGCCATGGTAAACCCCACCTTCTGGGTGTGGGGCCCTGCAGCAGCCAGATAATCACAGAAAACTCTCTCCTCCCCAAAAGCTGGAGATGCCAGGTCTGGGGCCCAAGCTCAGTTCCAAGCTCCCCCCCCCCCCCGTCTCCCCTCTCTGTGTGAAAGCCTTTGTATCAGGCTAAGAAGGGCCTCCCCAGAGCATCTGAAGACAACTTAGTTGTGTGAATTGGAGTACATTCCTTGCCCTCTATGTGCCTCAATTCCCATGTCTGTCAAATAGGTTCCTAAGATTAAGAACTTGACAAGTGAATGCTGCAGGGATCTAACATGAGAAAGGGCTTGCAAGGCAGAAAGAGTGGGACAAAATGCACCAGCCAAGCTGCCAGCCACCACCTGCCCTGCCACCTGTCCATCTATCCATCATCCATTCATCCATCATCCACTCATCCATCATTCATCTATTAACCAGTCATTATCCATCTATTACTCATTCATCCACTCACACTTTCCATTCACGCATCATCCCTCACCCATCTATCCACCCACTATCCATCCATCCATCATCCATCCATCCATCCACTAACTATCCATCCATCATCCATCCATCGATCCACTATCCATCCATCATCCATCCATCCACCCACTATCCATCCATCATCCATCCACTAACTATCCATCTACCCACTATCCATCCTTTCATCATCCATTTACCCACTGCCTGTCCACCCATACATCCATCTATTCTCTTACTACTCATCCATCATTTATCCATGTATCCACTATCCATCTATCCACTCATTTACCTACCCACTATCCAACCACCTATCATCCATACAGTAGCCAGCCAGTGAGCCAGCCAGCTTTGATCCAGCTACCCATTTACCTACCCATTATTCATTCACCTGTTCATCTATACGTACATACGTTCATACATACATACATACATACATACATACATACATACATACATCTGACTTTCATTGAGCCCTGCCATGGCGAGGCCCTGTGCTAGCACTAGAAAAATGAGTGAGGCACAGGTCCAGCCACCAAGTGGCTCAAATCTAGCCAGAGAGGCCGAGGTAGTAAAAAGAAATAACTGAAGACCAATTTGCCACATGGTCTAAAGGGGATAAAAGATGACTTTAGCCAGCCCCCATGCAGCAGCTAGGGATGAGGGATGCTGGTCTGTGGGGTAGACTCAGACTTGGCACCATGTAAATTGTGTTGTAAACATGGACAGCAGAACTGCGTTACCCCATACCCTGCTCTTGACATGGTTGCTATCCCATGTCCTACTCCTAAGAAGGTGGCTAACCCGTACCTCACTGTGTCTGTTTGATTATAATGGAATTTTTTGTTCATCTTCAGACCTGGAAGACAGTTTTCTCAACTTCACTACAGTACAGTGGAGAAACCTACCATGTGGTCACAGCCACAGGGCATCTGTCCACAGCTGATGGTCACCTGAAGATTAGGGGGATAGGGGTTCTCAGGGGTGCTGTCTGCAGCCAGCTTCAATCACAGCTGCAGAGGACAGGGTATAGGCCACACCCCCATCATCTCTGGCCTCCCAGGAGGTCTCCACGAAGCAACTAGACACCCAGGTTAATAAACACCACATGCTCAGCAGTGGCTGAATGTCAGCTTTGGTGACTGTTAACTGTTAGTAACAATATGGTCAAAAGCAAACCCCCAAAGGGTGGCTCCTCTCACAGACAGTGCCTCGATGACTAGATATTCACACGGGAAAGATGACACCGAGCCCTTTCCATACCCCATATATAAACATTAACTCAATCTGGATCAATGATCTAAATATAATGGAAACCACAGAACTCTTAGGAAGGGGAAGAGTCTTCATGACCTTGTGATAGGCATTAGGTTCCTAGAGCTGACACCGAAGACCCCAGCTGAGAGGGGGAGACGCTTAATCGGACACCATGAAAATTGATTTCTATGGATCACAGGTGCTGTGGGGAAAGGGAATAGATAGCCTGTAAATATTTGCAAACCACACAATTGATAAGGGTTGATATCCAGGTTCTAGAAAATCTACAGCTCAACAAGAAGATAAAACGCTTAGAAGTAGGCCTGCTCCACTGTCTTTTGGGGGAGCTTCTTCCATTGAAGACTGATGGGTGATGGATAACATGATGATATGTAGGGCAACCAGCCACTGGGCAAATTCAAAGTGAGACCACAGTGATAGACCACACCTCATCTGTCAGGATGGCTGTACTTTAAAAGAATAAAATAAAGATAAGCCAGAAGAGGTGGCACATGTCTGAAATCCTGGCACTTAGGGGGTGGAGGCAGGAAGATCAGGAGTCCAAGGTCATCTTTGGCTACGTAAGGAGTTTGAAGCTAGGCTGCATGAGTCTTCATCTAAAAAAAAAAAGTTATAAGCCAGGCATGGTGTCACAGCCCTCTAATCCCAGCACTCGGGAGGCAGAGACACTTATCTCCATGAGTTTGAAGCCAGCCTGGTCTCCATAGCAGAGACACACTCATCTCCACAAGTTTGAGGCCAGGTTGGTCTCCACAGCAGAGACACACTCATCTCTATGAGTCTGAAGTCAGCCTGGTCTCCATAGCAGAGACACACTCATCTCTATGAGTTTGAGGCCAGCCTGGTCTCCATAGTAAGTTCCTGGACAGCCAGGACAATGCAGTGAAAGTCTGTCTCAAAACAAACAAACAAAATTATATAAATGCCAAATTGTTGTTAGGGATGAAGGAACCCTGGTGCCATGCTAACAGGAATATGAACTGAGGAAGTGGGCAGTAGAAAACAAGTGAGGGCCAGTGAGATGGCTCAGTGGGTAAAGGCCCTTGCCACACAAGACTGGCAAACTCAAGCTCCGGAACCCACACATCAAGGTAGAAAGAAAACTGACCTCTGTTCTTCACACATGTGTCATGGCATGCATACACACACACACACACACACACACACACACACACACACACACACACATCAATACATAACCTCCACAATAATAATAATGAAGTTTTGAAGGATTCATTTGCTTATTTTTAGCTCTACGTCTGTGTGGGGCATGTGCACATGAGTGCAGGCGCCTGTGGAGGTGAGAAGCACCGGGTCCCTCTGGAGCTGGAGTTACAGGTGGTTGGAAGTTCCCTGATGTGGGTGCTGAGAACTGAAGCTGGGTCCTCTGCAATAACAGTACTTGCTTTTAACCTCTGAGCCATCTCTCGGCCCAATAACAATAATTATTAATGTTAAAGATGAGAAACAGGGAAGAGCTGAGGGCTGGCTCTCTGGCGGAGTCCTCTGGAGTCGTGGTACTATTGCAAACGGCTCAGAGGTGAAGATACACCAGGTGACTACCGATGTGTGAGTGGACATTTAAAATATCTGGTACAATGGAGTAGTACTCTGCCATCAACTAAAGAATCAGGGGGGCATGCTGTGAGACGAGACAACCTTGAGGACACATTGCACAGACAACGACGCACAATGATGGTCACCAGTGTCATTGGCATCATTGGTGGGACTCTTCTAGCAGGTTCACAGAGACTGGTGGGGGAATCACTGTTACCTGGGCCTGGGAAGAAAGCAGAGTCTATGTGTGATGGACAGAGTATTGAAGAGATGGCAGATGGGTGGCGGTTACTTGAAATAGCAAGGTTTGATGCCAGTGAGTGAACCCATAACCGTTATGAAAATTTTATAGATTTTATCTTGATTTGACAAAAACAAAGTAAATCAAAGGGTCCACCTCACTCTACCTCTGTCCCATTCAAGCTCAATCCTTATAACCCTTGCTCTGCAGCTGCCCAGCCCTGAATCTAGAGCCACTACACACACACACACACACACACACACACACACACACACACACGCCTGTGCCCTCAGTGTTCCAGTCCCTAGGCTCTGTTTTCAGCATGTACCTGCCCACTGCCCATCGCCATCACACACACCAGAGCGTCACAGTGAAGCACCACAGAGTCTCTGCTGGCTCCATGGGTCCAGCCTTCTGGCTGGCCTACCCCCTGACACACACACACAGCTCAAGTACCCTCTGGGGCCTCTGGATGCCCCCCCCTCTCCATCCCTCCTCATTCTCTCCCTGCACTGTCTCTGTCGGGTCCTCAAACCCAGATGACCCCAGCTGCAGTGGCCCTCCACATTTGCCCGCATGACACGCATTTACCCTTATCTCCCTTAGAAGGATGGCAATAAGATGACCAGGATGACAGTCCTCACTCACACTGGGAACAGAGCCAGGGACAAGAGGTAGGTGACAGACTCAAGCCCACCCTCACAATACCCTAGGCTTTGAGGAGAAGTTACAAATTGGACACCGCAGCAAAGCCAGGGTTCAGAGCTGAGGTCGGCTCAGGAATCTTCATTCCTGCTCACTTCGTCCTCTACAACGGCGCTGCACAAGACTGTCCCCTCAGAGGCTCAAACTGGGACAGAACGACCTTGATCCCTGGGCTTCTGTCTGTCCTGCAGTTCTAGGT
The DNA here is from genome assembly GCA_902168415.1 of Peromyscus melanophrys. NCBI lineage: Eukaryota > Metazoa > Chordata > Mammalia > Rodentia > Cricetidae > Peromyscus > Peromyscus melanophrys. The sequence continues at coordinate 2,043 of CABHPR010140144.1, read as the reverse complement.
TTCCTTGTGGTCTGTGTATCAGCAAATGCTACCAGCTTCGGGTCTCTGATTCTATTTCAAGCTGTTCCCACTCTCATACACGCCCAGCACTTCTGCATACCTGTGGGGTGGGGCCAGGCACCTATGTAAACCCAGACATTAAGGCTGGTCTACCAGTCCTAAGAGTTTTCTCCTGGCTCTGGTGACGCCCAGGGTGGCAGAAGGACAAGAGCCTGTTCAGCACATAGCCAGAATAAAAGTTGTGAGGCAGGAGGATGAACCAGAGAGACTCATTCACCAAGAGTAGAGGCTGTGGTGGCCATTCTGAACTCGTACCCACCCAGGATCTGTTCCATCCAGCCTGGCACAGAGGAAACCCCGGATGCCCACACCTGAGACCCACCTGGCCTAATTCCAGGTGGAAACTGGAGCCCGGGCCTCCCTGCCATGATGATCAGCAGGCATGGCATGGGCCAGGACAAAGCTCTCTTAACAGGTCTTGTCTTCATGGCTTCAGACTCTGCCTGAGATGGAGTAAGGGAACCTCACAACAGCTGCACCTAGATGGTGCCACTGTGACTTCTGTAAGCCCTCAGTTTCCCAGTCTGTGCAGTGGGGGATGGCCATGCCTCACTGTACCCAGCTGTCAGCGATTGGCACCCACAACCCCCCTTCCAGTGCCCAGAACCAAGTCGGACGCTCACTCAGAAGCAGTCCAGAGCTGGTGTTTCAGACTGGCTGCAAAAAGAACAGAAATAGGATCTGGAGCAGGGACAGATCGGTCTGGCCACCCAGTACCACCCTCGGCAGAAGCCCTGGCTCTTGCCCTGGTATTGGTGCCCACCCCCTTAATTTGATGCTGAAGAAGCCAAATTGGGCCGTTTTAAAGAGCGCATGTCAGGATAAAGTTGCTTCATGGGAGTTTAAGTGAAGATGGAGGGAGAAAGGCCGCAAAGTAGCTTGAAGGCAGGACAGCACCCTGACCACGGCTCATCCCCAGCAAACTCAGCTGGGCGATCAAGTGTACCCCCTCTCACCACCTCACTCCAGGTTTATTTCATAACCTCTGAACTGGGAGGAGAGCACGCAGGAAACATCTCCCGGGTCATTTATTTGAAAATTATTCATATAAAAATATCCAAGGTAGTGACTTATTGGCCAGGACTTCCCCTCCCCGCCTGGCTTCCCGAAGCCTCATCTGTCTCCCTGCTCTGCGAGCAGTTTCCGTTATGACTTCGAGTCATTGGAGTTACTTTACTTCCCAAATAAATCTCCACAACAGCGCGGAAATATTAAGAGTATTAATAGTGCCTGTAAAAACATCCGAAGACTCACATCTGCCAGGAGCGGTAGATGCAGCAGGCTGGGGATGCTCCCGAGGGAGTCCGCAGCCCAGCCCGGTGGCCTAGGTCCCTCCAGGGGACAGACAGGGTCTCTCCAGGAGACAGGCAAGGTCCCTCTTAGGGGACAAACAAGGTCCCTCCAGGGTCACGAGGTTCCCAGAGGGCACCACTACCAGCCCCCCGCGCAGCAACTGGCCACATCTGTCTGTCCGTCTATCAATGTCCCCTGCAACCTCCACCCAAACCCCTTCCCTTTCTTCCTGCAGGGCAGCTCAGAGAAGGTCCTACTACCTGAGTTGGGGGTTCCTGCGCCCTGTGCCTCGTGCGCGATTGTTTCCGGTCCCCGCTGGCACTCACGGTCCGCAGCTGCAACCCCGCGGGACAAGCCCTCCAGGCCGATGTCGCTGTCCTGCGTGTCCTGCATGATGTGTTCGCTCCGGACGCCCTGGGTCCAGCAGAGGGACCAGCAGAGGCGGGAGCAGCGCTGAGCCCAGCCGCCTGCACCGCGCTGCTCCGCCCCCGGCTCTTTGGTCCTGGGGTCCCCCGGCTCCCCGCCCCGGGGGTCACGGGGTCACCTGCAGCCGCGCCCTCGCCCCGCCCCGCTCCCGCCCCCCACTACATGGGAGGTGCCCCCCAACTCTAGCTTAGCCCCACGGAGGAGGCGCGGCGCAGCCTTGAACAGGGGGAGGCTCGCAGGGTGGCCCAGCCCCGCCCCTAACCC
>CABHPR010140143.1:22964-51180 GCA_902168415.1 Peromyscus melanophrys | reverse complement strand
GAGATTGAAGCTCTCATTCCACTATTTGGGTTCTGAGGTTTGAACAGGCTTGTACTGTCAAGCTGGAGCCATATTTTATGGAATGATCCAAATTACATACCTCCTGATAATAACCTTAATATGATATTCTTTCAATGCCATTTTACCTTAAAACATTGCCAAAGGTGCTTCACAGACTATATTTGTTTTCTCATTGTCTATAGTAGTAGAAATATGAAATGTCATAAAATGGAAAGTCGGAAACTTCATGTAATCTCTTTAAATGAGTTCTGTAATGTCATTCCTACATACTCTTCCCACTTCTGGCACACCCTATGTAGTCTGTGTGTTAATGGAACAAAGCTATGTGTTTCTATCAGGGTACATCAAGTTCTACTGACCATCATTAGTTTTAGTCGCTGTCTTTAATATCACTGAAGTCTGGTGATATTTTATTTGTACTGAAATGTGTATTTTATTTGTATGTTAATAAAGTTTTCCTGGAGATCAGAGGTCATAGCGAAGCCCTAAATAGAAGTCAGGCTGTGGTAGCCCATGTCCTTAATCTGATCACATGGCAGGCAGAGTCTCTGTGTGGTCAAGGACACAGCCAAGCATGGTGACGCTCATCTTTAATCTCAGTTCCAACCATAGAGGCCTGGAGGTCTATATAGACAGGTAGTGATAAGGAAGTCATGTGGCTGGGCTTAGAGCCAATGAGAAGGCAGAACAGGAAAGCAATAAAAGCTCAGGTTAGACAGAAAGAAGCTCTCTCTGGGGGAGCTATAGTGGTGAGGTAAGCTAAGGTTACTCATGGGTATTCGCTATTTCTCTGATCTCTTTGGCTATTACCCCTGGAAAAAAAAATATCTGTGTATTGTTCTGTAAGAAAGCAACTCTTTGTGTGCTGGTCAGTACATGAGTCATACCCGGAGCTGGTCTCTGTTCTCAGGGGGTGATCCACATTTCCAACCCAGAAGCCTTGCTCCAGGCTAGAGACCTTGTTAGCTCTCCCACTACTCCTGGTCTTCCTAACAATCGGTGTTTCTTCCTGAGCTCTACCTCCTGTGTGTCTGTATACATGCATGTATGCATTTGTACGTGTATGTGTGCACATAAATGTTTCATTTCATATTTCTAAGTCTCTGTACTTCCTGTTGACAAATAGGCACAGTGATAAACATTTTTATTTGTATAAATTGCTTCTTTTTAAGAATTAGATTTAACTCAGAATTAAAAGTAATACATAGCTTAATCATTATCAAAATTCATATAATGATGTATCTTAGACCAACATCATCAAATATGTATATAGTTTACATAACATTAATGCTTTGAAATTTGTGTCTCATCAAAGGAGAAAAGCTCTTATTTTTAGCTGAGAATTATATAATATTTGTTAGACAGGAGGCGATGTTTTAAAAAGATTAACATGCTTTACTTCTATCGACACTGAAGAGGTGTGTTTTTAGGTTCATCTGACAGAAGTTAAGAAGCAGAGTCCTGTTATATGCTGAGTCCCACACCTCTTACGTGGTAGCACTGGGATTCAAACTCAGTATGAATTGATGATTCTGTGTAGTCTCCGGAAATCAATCATATTTCAAGGAAACTAAGCTAATCAGAATAACAAACCCTAGAATATGCTCTTCTGAATCTCTGTATCATTTGACTATGCTTAGTCCTAAACCACGACAAGTTAAACTTTCAGATTAGGCTAAAGTTACTGACAACCTAACCTGATTGGGTGAAGGGGGACTTGTCTATTTTCTGGGTGGTTCCAAGGTCTTAGTGAAAGTGGGAGACAGGAAGCTATGAAAAGGAAAGAAGTATATTTGTACTTGCTAACAAGGGTTGGACTTAGATGGTATATTTTGATTGACAGATTTATTTGCTTAGTAAATGTGTATGGCATTAATGAATCAAAAAAAGGAAAATGTAGATCATTATAGTGTAGGACCAATAGACAGTAAAAGCAGTTTCCTTGGTACAGAAATGGCAAGGGTATAATTCTCCTCTGAAGAGTCCAGAAGTATCAGGACCCACCTTGCTCATGTTAGATTTATAATAGTGAGAAATTTAAGACCACATATTTATCTCATTAAAGCCTCTGACATCTAGTTTGCCTCGGTAATTAGTAAAGCATTGATTGATTGATTGATCAATGCTTGATCATACTGTGCTGAAAATGAATACCAAAGCCTTATACATACCAGACAAACTTTCTTCCTCTAAGCTACATTTCCAGGGCAAACATTCTTGAGTGAACACTTACCTCTGGAGTAGATTACAGGAAGGCACACACACTTCAATGTCATAGTTAAAGTAGCACATGGGAAGCAACGACCTAAACTACAAAGCATATTAAGTAACCGTGATGATGATTACAACAACTGCCAAGAGAGCAATAGTAGGGGGTAGAAAAACTTGGTCAGAGAGTAGAACCTCCAGTTAAAAGCCTATCACTAGACTGCTGTGTTTCTGGATTTAATTTTTGTACTTTAAATCTGTCCACCACACCATAGCTGTATGATATGGAACAATTTCTTCCTATGGTAACCCAACTACACACGCCTTGATTCTGTGGTTCTTGAGGTTCTAGTTAGAAGACCCTTTATTCTTATTCATTCACATTATTCAATGTATTTCAGTATTTTGGGCCTCAGCTAACCAGATGTTATACTACAAAAGGTTCAGCTTCTACTCTTAAAGTAACGGGAGATTTTTAGGTTCTTCCACTGCTTTCCCAGTCTGGGGAGGCTCTAGCATGTACCACATATTCTTGGTGATGTTTAATATCCAGTAGCATTCAAACTCAAAGTGATATATATAGTGTTTCTGCCAAAACAGAATGATCTAAGACTCCATCAATAGGTGAGAAATAGCAGTAATACTGTGCTAGATTTTGAGGTTGGAATGAAAAGTGACATCCATTGTAGGTCCACTGTATATCCACGCTTAACTCACCTCATTAATGTGATCCACAAGTATTGATTTTAACCAGAGGGGTTATATGTTAGGATGACAGGTGCATAAATGATTCTGTGGGGACAGAAAAAGACTGGAAATTAATTTCTAGTCAACTCCTTCAGCTCTTTCTGATCAGTCTTGTATCCAAGTGTCCAAACTCAACTTGGACTAGTTATCCAAGATGGGAAAGGAAAGGAGGATGATTTTAGAAAAAGAACAAAACTAACTGTGTAGCATGAATCTTAACAGTTTTTATCAATAAAATCAAACCTGAGGCCAGTTATTGGGGGCGAACACTGGAAGGTCAGAGAGACAGAATAAGCCACAGCTTCCTCACCTGGCCAATTCTTCAGCTGGTCTTGTTTCCTCAGACTGGAGGCCTCTGAGTCCTCATCCAGAATGGGTCTCAGCTGAACTGTGTCACTCCAAAGCCTAAACGCTTAACCAGCCACATGCTCCAGGCCAAAGGCTTACCCAGGTCAAATGCCTCGAGTTTCTTCACGCCTTATATACCTTTCTGCTTTCTACCACCACTCCCTGGGATTAAAGGCTGGCTTTCTGGGATTAAAGGTGTGTTTCACCGTGCCTGGCCATTTCCAATGTGGCCTTGAACTCACAGAGATCCAGAGGGATTTCTGTCTCTGGAATGCTAGGATTAAAGGCGTGTGCTACCACTGCCTAACCTCTATGTTTAATATTGTGGCTGTCCTGTTCTCTGACCCCAGATAAGTTTATTAGCATACACAATATTTTGGGGAACACAATACCCCCACATAACTGTCCCCACAGTATTTATTTTTCCAATATTTTGACAATTTTTACAATAAAAAGTTAATTTAAATTATCATGATAATTATAATATTTGAAAATGTCCCAAGTTCTTAAGTTTCATTTAGTGCTAATGAATCCACTAAAATGATCTTCAGTCAGTGCTTACCAGTTGTCGTGGTGTTCTTATTCAGAGTCCTTAGCTATGAAATACTCAGTTATGCTACCTCGTCAGCATGTTGCCAAGGACTTAAATGTTTTTATGTTGTAAAAATGTATGTCTCTGTAATTGTTATCATTTCACAAAATTAACTAGAAATATTTCTAACATACAAGTATTATAGACTTCTCCACACGAACAAGTCACACACGAACAAGTCAAAGCTATTTGTGCTGGAGTGTCCGTCCTGTGTTTTAAAATCCCCCCTTCACTATTCAGCTATGTCAAGCCATGGATTTTTAAATGCGTCCATAACGATGAATATTTAATGTATACAAACTTGAAGTGTACTGTGCCTTATATTAACTTGAAAGAGCACCTCCTTCTAGAAGACATAGTGAAATATAGGCATGCATGTATATAGGGTAGGAACAAGTGTTAGCTACACACATATAAACAATGTTCACACTTCAACTCTCCCACACAAACCCATCAAAAGCAAATTTAAGATATGGTCACGTCCTTTGATTGTCCTGGAAATTTGAGGTCTACAGAAAAGTCGTATTTGCTGTGGCTAGAAACTACAATCAGTTATGTACTTGATACAACAGAAAAGCCCTACTGACGAACAGACATTAGAGAGGAAACCTTAAGGTGAAAGGGATGTTTTTATGTTTTGATACAAGTCTCATGTAGCCCAAACTAGCCTTAAAATACCATGTAGCCCAAAATAGCCTTGAACTTTTGATCCAAGTGTTAGAATTACAGGTATGCACCAAATGGTCTGGGTTTTATGCAGGGTTTGAATGGAACATGGGCCTTTGTGAATGTTAGGTAAGAACTCCACCAACTGCAGTACATCCCCAGCAAAGAAAGGTGTCTTATTACTGTCATGGCATCTGATATGTGCACACACAGTCTTTTGTATTCCTCTGTTGAGGAAACGAAGCTTTCTCCACTTCTTAGTTCCTTAAGTTTACACTGGCCTTAGAGACAAACTCCTAAGAATAAAAAGAAAACAGTAAGTTCAGAGTGGAAAAGCACAGCAGTCACCTGTTTCTTCAAATGGTCATCTGCAGTAGTCGCTCTTGTTGGTATTTCACAACTGACTATGGTAAGATGAGGCTGGAAGTACCTCTGGCATTCCTTCCCAACGTGTCAGCTCCTCAGTAGAATCAGTATAAATTAAAGACAAATACAAAACCACTTCAAAAGGTCAAGGAACTTCAAAATGGCAGGACAATAAAACACATAAAACAAAACAACAGACCAAGAATCAAGCAGAGGCAGAAAACCAGTCATAACCAGTTGTAAGTCCTTTGAACCACAGCAATTACCATCTCAGAAGGATCTACCCAAGCATAGATAATAGCACTTACATTTTTGTGAAATAAACAGCTGTCTGTAGAACCTAAGGCCCACTCAGTAGAAGGGAATCCATACCTGGTACTGTAAACCCAGCCAACTATCTGTGGCTAGGTTTGATCCAGAAGAGAACCTGATACTCCTATTTTCCCAAGCTATTGTGATTTCTAACTGCATTCTAAATACACATCCTTACACCCACAGGTAAGTGTAGCTTGTATTCTTCATTAAAGAAGCTTCTTTCAAGTTGACAGAGACCACCACAGAAATCCACAACTGTCCAAATGCAGAGGATATACCTGTGGGGTACCCAATACCAACCAGCTGATACATCCTAAACACAACACCTACTCATAAGGCTCAGAAAGATTGTAAGAACCACAAGACCAGGACATCTGTTACAAGGCAGTGTCTTCCATATATGACAGGGAAGTGCATTTATGAAATCTTAACTATATTATGACCTAAACAAGACCTGCAAAATGACAAACACCAGTCGACATGGCAATGTATATGGGTAAAACCTCATAGGTACCGCCCCTGGATAAAGAGATACAGGTGAATAGTGGTTACTGAAATAGGGAAATCAATTGTCTTCTCCAAGGACAAACAAACCCACTGTAAGGTTATCAAAATCCCAAACTAATCAGCACTAAACACATATACATATGAACAACACTAAATGGACTCAACTGATTTATATATACACATATATATAAAATATGTGTGTTTCTGTGTATATGCATATATGTATGTATGTGTGTAAATATATAAGTATATATTTACATATACATATATATGCAAAATGATAATTAAAAAAGAGGTCCGTGGATTTGAAAGATGATAGGGCAACACAATAGAAGATGGACATGGGAGAAGGAGGATTACAAACAATGTAAACACAATAATCATGTGTGAAATTCTCAAAAAAATAATTTTAATGAGTCCATTAATGGAATAAACATCATTTTTAAAAAGATTTGCAGAGAAAAGAGACATAACTAAGTGCCGCTTGAGATTTTGAATTGGATTGAATGTTACAATAGAAGAAAATATTAGTGGGGAAAGTAAAATTGAAAAAAAATGCAATCAAGATCTATAGCCTAACTGATAGTGAGATACTAGGTTAATTCCTTATTTTCTAATTAAAAATCTTTTTATTTCACAGCATGGCATTACAGTGCTTTCTTTGTAATTTTTCAGACATCATAAGTTACATAATTTATAATATCTAAATTTTACAACAATTTATAAAATTTAGACACACATATGCAGAGATAGCATCAAATAAAAATAACATGGAGAGCCACTTAATTCTAACCCTTCTATATCACTTATTTTGCAAGGGTTATTTTGATTTTCAATATATGAGTGTGCATGCATTTTTGTGTGTGGACATTTGAATGTGAGTCCAAGTGCCTTTGGAGTTCAGAGACAATACACCTCTAGAATTGAAAGTATGTAAGGATGTAAACTGCCTGATGAGTGCGAGTGCTGAGAATCAATCCTCTGTGAGGGCATTGTATGTGCTCAGAAATTAGCCATCCCTCCAACCCCTTATTAATGATGTTTGAAGTCAGCAAAAAATGCCTAACTTTTAGTAAGTGCCTCCTTCATGATAAAACAAGTATGAAATGCACTATTTGGTACATCTAGTACATGGTTTAGTGCACTGCTATTAAAGATTGGTATTGCTGTTCTTAAGCTCCCATGATGAATCAGAAATATCTTTTTTATTATTATTTTTTCATTTATTTTACATACCAATCACAGTTTCCCCTTCCTCCTCTCTTCCTGTCCCCTCCTCCCACCTCCTGTCTACACCCCCATCTACTCCCTCTCCATTCAGAAAGGGGCAGACCTCCCATGGAAGTCAAGAGACAGGGCATATCAAGTTGAGGCAGGACCAAGCTCCTCCCCCTTCATCAAGGCTGGGCAAGGCATCCCGCCATGGGGAATACGTAGGTGGAGTTTTCCTGTCCCAGCAGCTGTTTCCCAAATAATCACTCATAAACTTAACTGTAAATTTTTGCTAATATTTCAGGCTTGCTACTAGCTAACGCTTTAAATTAACCTGTACACTCTGCCATGTGGTGGTACCTTTATTAGCACAGCACATTCATCCCCTGCTCTCTCTGCATCTGACTGGTGACTCCTCTGACTCTGCTCTTCCTCATCCCATCATTCTCAGTTTGGCTTTCCTGCCTAACTTTATCGTGTTCAGCTATTGGCTTGTTTATTAAACCAATAATAGTGACACATATTCACACTGCATAGAAGGTTTATTCCATAGCAGGAAGAGGTTAAAAAAAAAAAAAAAAAATCCAGAGACAGGTCCTGATCTGGCTGCTAGGGATTATCTTAAGCAGCTCAGCCAAGACAGAGATGAGGAGTGGTATCTACTGTGACTGAGTCTGGTATGAAGTCTTACCTCATTATTTCCTTCACTTAAATATATATTAGAAAAAAAAACGAGTTACAGTTGATTAAATCAAATGCCTAATTGAATGAATATATAAATCACCTGGATTGATAATCATCATATTTTTAAAGAAGGAAATAGTTTAAATACAGTGTTCACCTTTGGTCACAAAACTCATGGTAAAGCTTACTATCCAATTTAGAAGAGCACAAATCTGACAAGTTGCTTAAAATTGGCTATTTGTTTGGTCAACCAAACTTATCTTTCAAGGTACTGAGGGGATAGGAGTAAGAATTTTTTTTATTGCTAACAACTGGTATGATAAGGCCATTGCCAGCAATTGTTTATTGTGTAAACATTTGAAATAGGGTTGAACCATAGTTCTGAACTCAGAAACCAGAGTTTCTGAGACTGTAACTCTGGAAATTAGGTATTTATCAAAGTGATTGGAAAAAGAAAGAAGGAAGGAAGGGAAGGACACAGAGGGGTGGGGATGAAAAAGGAAAGAGAAAGAGGAAGAGGAAGGAGGCACAGAAAGGCATACACGGAGAGGAAATTTAACATAATTGGTAAACTAAGATTTATCAGAAACTATAAATAATTATAGGACCACATTGCCTTTCACAGAATATGTTAACATGAGTTAAAGTCTGTTTTTGGCAATTTAGAAATATTTTTCTTTATTCAAAAAGTACATCTGTGTTTGCTTAGGATGTTACAGCAAGCTCCAACCAGATCTGATTGTCCCTGTCATAGGTTACCTAAGCCAAAGCCTATAGAAAGAACACTGAATGAAGATCTGAGTCACCAATGCAGCCAGAGACAAAGAGAAGGGAATGGCCACACAGTGGGTGTTCTGGGGAGTCCTGTGAGCCTGGAGGTCACAGATTTGTCATTGTCCTTATGGGCCAGTTGGGAACTTATGTAGAGTTTAGTCTCACAACAAGGGGTTTGGAACCCAGAGCTCATGTGCAAAGCTCCATGAAGAGAAGCTGAGTCCAGGCCAAGCATATGGTGAGAGCACAGGTTCATCCATGGACCAGTTCTTGCAGCATAGGGTGGTGACGGGGTTAGAAACAGGGGGAAAGCCAAGCTGTGTTGCTTTCAGAATAGTCTGAGATAGGATGCTCAGGTAGCAATGTATGTCAACGTGTCAGAGCATAGGAACACTAAGTACTCGGTTCTCAGAGAACCAACTGCTATGTTCCCTTGCACTATTTATCAGGAAAAATGAGTAAAAAATTTTCAAAGTTTGTGAAAATCTATACAGAATATTCAAAAGACTAAAGGTGAATTATATGAATGATTTCGATCTAGACCTTCTGAGTACTAGTAATGACACCAGGGAGAACACACCGACTAGATATACTCAAGATAAACAAGAATGAACCATCAGGGCAGCTCTTATGAAACAAAGCATTTGCAATACACTTGGGTTTCAATTGTTTGTTGCGGAGTCTCCGTTGTGAGAGCACTGACTATCACTAGGAGTCCTCATTAGCGCTACCCTCATAGGTTCTAGGAAGTTTCCACTGTGGTAGGTTTTCACACCACTCCTTCAGTGCTCCCTTATTCCAGCTGCCTCTCCCTGCACTCTCTCTCCATCTCTTCCCTCCCCCACCTGATCCTTCCAGCTCCAGTTCCCAGCTGCCTCCAGTCATGAACGATTTCCAGATTACAACAAAAAGCTTTAAGCTTTCCTTTCTTTTCTTTTCTTTTTTTTTTTTTTTTCAGGATAGTATTTCTCTGTAACGGCCCTGGCTGCCCTAGACTCACTTTGTAGACCATGCTGGCCTTGAACTCATAGAGATCTGCCTGCCTCTACCTTTGCCTCTGCCTCCTGAGTGTTAGGATTAAAGGCAGGAGCCACTGCTAGAGGAAGAATTTTGAAAAATGAGAACAGCATTGGTGTGTGCCTTGCTGTTGGCTTTCTGTCTTCTGATATGGCACAATTCCCACATTGAGTTTTGCTGATTGTTTTGCCTTGGCTTAATGGATTGAGATTGGAGGATTAGGGGAGATTTAGATGACCAAAATACCATAGGTGATTCCTCTGAGAAAAGAAAAGATGAATATTGAGTTCCTAGGCAACCATTATTCTCCCAGCCCAGTTCCCTAGTCAAATAGTGACCTCCTAAGCAAAAAAGAACTGGTAAGATTATGGACACTGCCCAGCAAGATCTAGGCAACAATTAGGCCTTATTTTTTTTAACTTACAGCCATAAATTGCTTCAGGAAGCAAACCGCCCACTTGAAAATGCAATAGACTTGAAGACTCTAAGCCACACTGTGGTGGTTTGAATAAAAATGGCCCCACGGGCCCACAGTGAGTGAAATTATTAGGTGTGGCCTTACTGACTTGTTGAAGTAGGTGTGGTCTTGTTGGAGGGAGTGTATGACTTAGGAGGGAGGCTGCTTTGAGGTTTTAGATGCTCAAGCCAGTCCCAGTATCTTATTCTCTCTTCCTGCTGGCTGCAGATCCAGATGTAGAGCTCTCAGCTACCTCTCTCTCTAGCACCATGTCTGCCTGTGTGCTGCCATGCTTCCTGCATGACAGTAATGGACTAAACCTCTGAACTGTAAACCAGCCCCAACTAAATGTTTTCCTTTATAAAAGTTTCCATGGTCATGGTATCGCTTCACTGTGATAGAAACCCTAACTAAGACACCTAGTAACTACTGTCAGGAAAGATTTTGAGAAATTGAATACCACCTCACACCCCCCAACACACACACCTTACTGGGGGGGGGAGGTACATAATGGTTCAGTCAATTGGAAAATAACTTAGAAGTTACTAAAAATGATAGATGCATAATTATCTTGTGAACTAAAAATATAATTCTGGATTGATAGTAAGAAAAAAATAAAAATATATGTTTACCCAACATATGTGCTCAAATGTCCATAGTGTCATCATTCTAATAGGCAAAAATTGGAAAATAAGTTGAATTCTATTAATCAATGAATATACTGATGTATACTATAATTATATATAAACTGTAAAACCAGTCTGCAAAGCAAAAAACATACATTCAATATAAACAACTTACTGTGTGATTCTAATTATATGAATATTTTCATTATTTCCATAAAATCTGCAACTCCTACAAGACATTTTTGGGATATTTCCACATCCAAAATCTTACATAAATATTACTGTGAATATTTTAAATCATTATTCTCCTTCCCTGCCCCCCCCACACACACACAACAGCCTATTTATCATGCAACTAGAGACTGGTGAAAATTTTCCTTTTCTGTTCTTTATTGCTTCTAGAATATTATCTCCCCATCAACTCTAAAGAAACTGAGTGAATACCTTCTAGCATTTAACATTATTTACTCTAGATCCTTGATCTTAATATCTATTTTCTCTTCAGAGTTAGTTTAATTGATGACAAAATTAGCTAGCATTAATCATATAATGATTCAAATTAATTTTTGTACTTATTTTATACTAAGAATGTGTGTGTGTGTGTGTGTGTGTGTGTGTGTGTGTGTGTGTGTTGGCTGGGTGACTTTTGATCCCCACAAAGGAGAATAATTAATTTAAAAGCCCTTTTGTGGCCCCTGTAGTAGAATTCCCTGATTAATTAAGAAATCTTACTCAATGGGCATTTCCTGAGCTTTCCTGCAGTTCCATGGCCCACATCTGTCTAGCATTACAGGATTGGAAATAAGAATATCAGTATATCATTCCACAAGCCAACTTCTCACCCACATAAGAGCTATGCAAGCCACTGTCATGCTTCCTTAACTTAAATCAGAGTATTGGCTGGATTATCATTTCTGATTTTGTGTTTTGTTTTATTGTTGTTACCAAAAATATCAAATGTTTTGCTGAGTTAAAAATAATATTTTATTTAATCTCAACAACACATTAAGCAAGTAATCTGATTTTTTTAAATTTTAAAACGAAAGCCATTATTATTGGTAGTTTGACAATGAAGTGGAAATAATTATTCAAAGAAGGGAGGTGGAGAGACACGGCGCCAGCTACACAAAATGACTAATTTCATGTTCTCCTGATTGATTTCTGCTCAGCATTCAACTTTGAATGAGACAACTGTCTAGGAGAACTTGCACATTCTGTGTACAATTAACCTCTACAAGCCAGTCAATAACACACGCAGGACTGTATTCTCCTATATGCCCTTATCTTTGGGCACAGTTGCACTATCAGTTACAATAGTCAAAATAATCTGCTACACAGACTTGAGTGGCATGAATGATATATTCAGGGTTGTGTTGGAGGTATTGTAAATGCTTGTTCATAGTTCGGACCAGCAGATAGATGAGACATCCGTGCTCCTGAACTTGAAACTTCAATGAAGACAGCACACAAATCATTAAACCAGTAACCCCTGACCACATGCGCTAACCATTTGTCCTTATACCCACAGAAAAATGTAATTCTCACCTCTCGTCCAGGAAACTTATCTTTGCAGCAGATGAAGAGCATTGTAGAAAACAAAAAAATCAATCAAAATACACAGTTGTGGAGCCCAGTCCCAACTGACACATCTACAACACAACTCCTGTACCTAAGCTCAAAGATCACTGCGGAAGAGAGGGCAGAGAGATGAAAAGAGCCACAGGAAAAGGGAATCCGCTATGAGATCATGTTTCCTAGAAATGTCAGAAAATACAACCATGAAATATCACCAACAAGGCCGGCTAAACATCACCTGAACAAGGACACCAATAAACACGCTAGCATGGAAGGGGAAAAGCTCAGGAGACCCCACTCATAGACAGAGGACGACAGGCAGCTAAGGAATGCTGAAAGCATGAGAAGTAATCTTCCCTAGGGAAAAACACACCAATTTTTATTCATTTTTAATATAGAAATTAGTTGATATCTTTACTGAGTCAGATGCCAAACAGCTAGTAACCGGAAGGCAGGTGTGGATGGTGGCACCCGTGGTGCCTCATTCCATACCTTCTTTCTCATTACTGCCCATCTCATCTTCTAGACACAGTGAAGATAAAAATGCAGACTTTCAGCTTTGCCAGGTAAGGAAAGCCAGAGGCTATTGAGATCATAAAATGCAATGATTGGAAAAGGTGTTGCTGAGACTCTAGGGACACTGGTTTTAGAATTTATTAACTGCTTGTACTTTATGGGTGAGATTTCACGGACTTTCTGATTGCCGTATTGAAATTTCTGATATCAGCTAATAAGTGACAAAGAAGTTAGAGACTGAGGCTAATGCATAGATACTGATACACTAAAGCGCTTTGGAATTTGTTAAATCAGTTTCCTTGTAAACTGATGGATGGGAAGCCACAGTTTGCAAACACTCAGGCACAGCAGCTCACAAATAAATAATCAGGAAGCCTTGTAATGTGGCAAACACCTGCATTTTTCCTCTCATGAACAGAAGTTTCAGGGTTCTTGGCATCAACAAAGACATGCTGAGATGAATTTCTGTCTGCCAAGTTATAATAATAATCCACTTCCTTGTTATGATATCAAGAGTCAAGGGTTCAGGTCCCATCACACCTGAACCACAGAAGTTTAGTGAGAGTTGCTGAGGGCTGGCTGTAAGGTAGACATTGAGGATAGTACTAGTAGATAGGTAAACATGTAATTTAGGAAGTTGTTTCAGTCAGAGCCTTTTGCCTTTGGCTATTTTGGCTCTGAGGAGCCCTTTCCATTCAGGCATGCCCCAGATACACCATTTTCCACCGACCAAGGGACATGCAACTTCAGGATACCTTTCATGATCTTCTAATTGCATCTGCTTCAGCCTTTCCTTCTCACTGTGGCTGCATTAAACCCTTCTCTGGGTTTGTTTCCTTCTGGTTCCAACAGCCTCTGTTCTTTAGGGTTAGAGTCAGTCTAAGTTTATGATACAGTTCAGCCTCTTTACAAAATAACTGATAAGAACTCAAATATTATTTATATAATCTTATAATTATAGAATTAAATACAAATTAAGGTCATTTTTGATTTGAATCAGCATGGTGTTTAAATGCTTTATTAGTGAAAATCATAAAATAAATTTAAAAAATAACAAATGGAGAATCAACCACACAGTCTGGAAAAGTACAATCTTGTGAATTGATTAGCAATATTAATGTCACAAGTCTACAGAACATGTTCAATACAATCAAACCCTGCCGAAGGAATGATCTCAGGATTCTTAAGTTATGCTAAATCATATCCATCTTTGGAATAATGTCAAGTTTATAGTGATTTACAAGTACTAGAGAGGAGTTTATTAGATTTTATAAATGACTCTCACAGGAGTTATAGACTCTTCTAAAAGAACAATATGCATTCTCTTTTGTAATAAATGTAAAATGCACTCTTGGCAAAAATAACAAAAGCTGATAACAGACTTCGATTGGGACTGTGTGTTCCTTACACATTTCATTTCTGAGTATTATGAATTTTAACTTAAGTCCTAAACAGGAAATCATGTGGTTGATTTTTTTTAGCATTTAATATTATATTGTAAGCTAATTACTTAGTAATAAAGACTGACAGTATCCCCAGGGAGGAACCCAGTCACATTGGGTTGACTGCCAAAGAAACCGCTCTAAAAGTGAAGTGAAGTCTTTGACGTTGATGCAAACTGAAGAAAGTAGCCACTGAAGGGCTGATTTCATTGTCGTATCAACATGCGTGAGCAAAGGAACTGTACAATTATCCTGCAGAATAAACGTGGAATGGAGTCAGTGACATGTATTTTGTGAGTGTGACACTTGACTGGGTAGAAAAAAAAGTGAAGTCCAGGGACAAATCAATCATCTCAGGCAATTAAAAGTAAAGAAAATAAAACAAATTTGAATTGCTCTTGAAATGAATCCACCCTTGACTGCTTGTATTTTATCTTCTATTAAATTAAAGAGATAAAATAGTCTTCGTCTTCACTGTTATCTCTTCATTTCTTCAGCCACTGATGGTAATCATAGTTAGGATGGCTTTATGAAGCAGTAAAGCTACTTTGAGGTTTCATCTTATTTGGAATTTCCAAGATTAAAGAGACAAATGACAAGAGATGCTGGAGAGGCTGTGGGTAAGGGAGAACACTTATTCACAGCTGGTGAAAGCACAAACTGGTACCACCACTGGGGAAATCAATGAGAGGTTCCTCAAAAAAAAAAAAAAAAACTGCAAACCACTGATTCACACGATCTGGTTATACCACTCTTTGGCATATACTCAAAACAGTTTCTATCTACAGAGATACCTGCCCTATTCACAATAACCAGGAAATGAAACAACCTAGATACCCATCAACTGATAGATAGCTAATGAAAATGTTATATATTTACACAATGGAATGTTATTTAGCTTTTATGAAAAACAAAATTATGAAATCCACAGTTAAAAGGATGGAGCTAGAATCACTCATTCTTAGTGAAGTAGTCCAGATGCAGAAAGAAAAACTTCACATTTTCTCTCACTTCTGGATGTTAGCTTTGAATCTTCAGATACATCTATTCCATGTGGAATACCTACAGAGTTCAGCAATTTAGTAAGAGTTAAGTGGAAGAAGGAGCTTTTGAAGGAGGGGAGCTAGGACAAAGTGATATAAAGGGTTTAAGGACAATAGTGGGACAGGAACAGTTAAATTGGGTTAGAGCAGGGTATGGGGTAGGATGGATAGGGAAGAGACTATGGAGAAAGACAACTAATACTAAAGATCTTTTAAAAAGATATATGAAAACATACTACTATAGAAGCTTACACACACACACACACACACGCACACACACACGCACACACACATACAATGATGTAATGATATTACCCTACAAAGAAAGAACAATACCCTAATCAGAAATCTCATGTTAGCAAAACAAAATGTTTTTAACTCTTTTAGAGTTGTTGGGCAATAATGGTTCATATAGACCTTAGAGGTATTGCCAATACTTTTGGCTATCTTCTAGAACTTGAAAGTAAGATCATACTCTATTTTTGAAAACATCTTGAGTCACAGAAAATACAGAAATCATCTCATACTTACCTGGAAGCTTGATCTCTATTGGCTAGCTGGTGCTGGAAAGTGCTATGCATGTTACCAAATGAGAAAATAAAATCCACAACTTCACCCAGCTGTGAACCATCCAAGTAACAACAACAAACAGCCTGGCAAGATACACCATTGGTGCAATTGTAGAGTCAAACCACATTCTGTTTGACTCTAAGGCTCACTCCGTGACCTTAGCCTACACTTGGCACTGTTAAAGAGGCCAAAAGTCGGTGGCTAGATATGTCATAGGCCTTAGGTAAGAACACAATACTATTATTTGACTAAGTGAGCATAAGTAGTAAAATAACTCTTAATGACTTGTTGGTATATCCATAGATCAGAGCATCTCTCAACCCACTTCAGAGAACCTTTTTATTGCAAAGGATGGCAGAGACACTCTAACTACTCAGTATTTAGAGAATAAGAGACTGGATTACTCAGTCCTAAATGGAACATATGTTTCATAGACTGAGGAGAATTCATAGAAGAGGGCATAGAAAGACTCTAAGAGGCAGAGTTCATCTACAAAATGAAGGAAACTGTGTTCTTCATACACAACAAGTCAGCTGTACATCTGAATTCACAGCTACAGTGAAAGCATAAACAAGACCTGAACACATCTAAGCCATACAAAACCCCAGCAGAGAGAGAAAGATAGATAGATAGATAGATAGATAGATAGATAGATAGATAGATAGATAGATAGATGGAGAGACACAGACAGACAGACAGAGACAGAGAGATTCAGTTTTCTTTAATGATGTGATCTCTAGTAGGCAAATATGCCAGGGCAGGTTCTGCTTCCAAGACCAGTTGGGCAACACAAACCTGACTCAATGAGGAAAGAAATAGTAAATCAGTTTTGAGTGGGAAGGACTAGGGGTAAGGAAGATTATTATGGGAAAAGCTGATGTGTTGGTAAATATGAAAAAATACATTGTATGAAATTCTCAAATAACTAATAAAATACTATTTTAAAAAGAAGTATACCTCTGTGTGATGAACGCCTTATGCTTATTAAGACCTAAAAATTCATATTCGTAAAACTTACCATAGTAGCTAAAAGTTGGTGAAGAACTTGCTTATGTTTTGCCATATTAACACTGCAAGGAGGGTTTTCATTTTTTAAAGATTTGTTTGCAGGGTATAATGACACATGCCTTTAACCTCATCTAGTACGTGGGAGACAGAGACAAGCAGAGCTCTGTGAGTTTGAGGCAATTCTGGTCTACAAAGTGTGTTTCAGGGTTACATAATGAGACCACACCTTAACAAAGAAAGATTCATTTTTTAAACTTATGAGTATGTGTGAGTCCCTGTGTGTATGTATGTGCATCATCTCCATGTTACATGCCTGCCTGCAGAAGCCAGAAGAGGCATCAGGTTCTCTGGAACTAGACTTATAGTTGGTTCTAAGCTACTGTGTGTGTACTGAGAACAGAAGCCAAGTCCTCTGCAAGAGCTAAGTGCTTTTATCCACTGAGCCATTGCTCAAGCACTGAGAAACTTCTAAACCCTGTAGCTACATGTAAAATTTCAAATATGACTTTAACCCTAAACTGAGGTTTAATGTGATGTAGTATACGTATCTATTATAAAGAATCACTATGAAAACAAAGCTGCCTGACTGCTGACACAGGCACAACTCCTATAATAATCATTCTCACTTTCCATCTTACTATATTGTTATTATGTTAATTTTTAAATTATGTCTGCATGAGTATATCAGTATAGGAATGCAGTGGTCATGAAATCATGCTGGAGGCCTTGCTCCAGAGGGGTTCCAGGACCTGGGACAGATGTGTGGAGTCAGTGCCAAAAAGAATGCTCACTTGTAGTTCAAACAAGTGGCCCCAGATGGCTTGAGCCATCTCTTTTTGTGAAATTTCAATGGCTTAAATGCACAGTTTTACAACTAGTTTTTACTTCCTAAGTTTCTAAAAATGGTTACAATAAGTATCAGTTTGCTCCCTGATTCTTCCCATTTCATTTCCCAACTTGCCCATGACTAGACATAATCTTTTTCATCTAAATTTCTGTCGTCAGGAGCTTAAGCTCTTTTGCACGCTGCAAAGGAGCTTTTCTAACCAGACACACCTACAGGTAGAGCAGTGTGCCCAGGTGGTAGCACACGTGGTTACAGCGTCATGCAGGATGAGACACGGTTTTGTCTCTTTTGGTTACTATTTACATCTGGTCGGGTCTGGGTTCTCACAATCAACTCACCAGCCAGATCTAGATCAATCCATTCTACATTTTGTACTGCTCTATCCTCTATGAATTCCAAAACAGGCTGTTGGAATCCCTGAAGTTGGAGTTACAGGTCATTGTGAGGTACTCAACCTGGGTGCTGGAAACCAAAGTGGTTCCTGTTCGAGCATTGTGGAATTTTAGCATACAGTCATCTCTCCAGACTTGTACTTCAGCATCTTTCTTAATTTTAATCAAGCTAACAAGTTTCCATATGGGAACAAAATCTTTACTCTGAGACACTTCCAGTGACACAGGTTAGTATAAAGACTACTCTAAGGGGACCCTTGAAAATTGAATGGGACTATTGCAAGCCCTCGGAATTCCAGAGGAGTATTTGTGTCTTCAGTGGGGCATCTGGGAGGCGTAGGACAAAAATGATAAAACCCTAGCTTTGGAACATCCAAGTATACCTGTTTGTGTTACTATCTAGAATTCAATTTAGAAATAAGGTGGGGGGTGGGGGTGGGGGGAGTGGTATGGAAGTTTCTATCTTAAATTCCCCTGGCCAGTAAACATGCCAAATTAGAAGCATTTATTCCAGAGTGGACTCACCTAAATCTACACCCTCTTTCACATGGTACCCATAAATCTGAGTATTGTTATTGATTGAACATTTGATCTTTAGGCTCAGAGATAGCATAAGAAGCCATGTTTGCAGAATCAACAACAGTCTTTACCAAGTTTTACACACTGTAAGACTGTGGCCACTATGAGCATGTGGAGCCTATCTGAGAAGCAGTAGGGAAGCCACAAAAGGCCTCCTTCCCTTTAGTCTCCTTTAATGAAAGGTTTTGTTTCTATATTTTGGTGCAGCAAATATTTGCTGCAAAAAAGTATAAAACTACTGTATTTGAAGCATGTTCTTCTTGGAAATATTGAGAATACATAGTGTAGATGTAAGGGAAAGGTTTTCATAAGATAGATCATAAATCAATTAGATAAATAAATGTATAAGATAGATTATTGGTAGATGATAGACAGGCAGATAGACAGGCAGGCAGACAGGCAGACAGACAGACAGACAGACAGACAGACAGACAGACAGATAGATAGATAGATAGATAGATAGATAGATAGATAGATAGATAGAGGATGAAAGCTCATAGACAAAAGCATAAAACTAGCCTGATCTGAACAACCAAGCACTAAAAATAATGATCACTGTGGATCCTTCAAATTACCGTTTAAAGAAATCTGGTAGTTCTTGACTTAAAAACTTCTCAGTGTCAAGTCCTTCACCAAGCACTACTCATCCCAGTTCCTGATATACTTGAAAATCCTCTTAATGTTACATTTTACATCTCTCAGAAACACCTTCATTTTCACTTACAACTCAACAAACGTCCTGGCCTGACAATTATTCATTTTAGTTCCTCACATCGTCCAATGGGCTCTAGCAATTGTTTCCAACAGAAGCAAACCACTCTTCTACGTAACATTCAGGTGGAAGATGCTACAATCACAATCTCAAAGCATGGCCATGGGTCTAACCCAAAGCTTCTATAAACGTCCATTTATCCAGTAAATCCAGTCATGTTGCCCACCTGTTCTTTAAGTTTCCTCTGCCCCGTCCTGGCAGGTAGCTTGGCCTCTTTAAACTCAGGTTACATCTCTAGCACTCTGTATGTAGTTACTGCTGCTTCCCCCCGTTTAGTGCTTATAGCCCACCACCAGTAATTTATATTTTTAACATCTACTGATAGTTTGTGTGAAGATTTTTGTTGATTGATAAGGCTTCAGCCTCCCCATGGCCTGGCAGCTCCTCTTAATAGCTCGCCAACATGGAGCTCTCTCCTTTCTTGCCTCTACCTGCCCTTATCTGGAGAATGACCCTGGGCCTGGAGGACTGACCTTATCTAAAAGCTGTCTCTAAGCCAGATGCCTGACTTATCTTTAGCCTGAACCCTGACATAGATCCCTACTAGAATACTCCCTTGCTACACATATGATAACTAAGATTTGTACTAGGAGCCTTATGATAGGAGCATGCTTCTTAATATAAACTAGAGTTTGTACCCAAACTTCCCCATCCTGTATATTCCTTATACTCTTGAATAAAATTGAGCCGATTCACCAAAATCTATCTCCAGGAGGGCTATCTCCACTCATGCTCATGGGCTGTGCACAGAGGTTTCTGCCACCCCTTCTGCCTATTTCCCCTTTCAGACTGATGGCCGACAGACTGAGAGGGAAGAGGACCCCCAAAATAGATTACGTGTAGTTGTCTACTTAAATTGTCATAAAATGATTATTTGATAATGAACTAAAACAACTGAACCTTTCCCACTCTCATGGAATGATTCCTACTTTATCTTCATAAATCTCTTTAAATACTTGGATAATCTTTTCTACATTTGGTTTGTTTATGCTGGTATATAATTTTATTTTTACCCTTATAAATAATAATCGTGCATTTGTTAAAAATTCTTAAATTGAAATGAATTTTTCTGTCATAATGGTTAAAAAAGCTACAATCTCTTACTTAAATGTTAATATTTGCCAGTGAAGACACATGGTCCCACAGTTTTATAATGTATATTCCACAAAATTACCAATTTTTCTGTTTGTATAGAATTTTTCAAGTGATAGATTTACATTGGATTTATTTGAACAATTTGTGGGAAGTATGTTTCCATTGGATTTAGAAGTGTATTAGCAGATACTTATGAAGACATCCATGTCAGTATGTCATTCTTTGCAGTAAATATGTCTGTCTACGTTATTTCTTACTACTAATGTTGAATGTGCGTTTCTCATGTTGCCTACTAGCTTTCCTGCTTTATTTACAAATAGTCAGCTTTTAAATTAGTCATAATGTGATTTTTAATTTTAATTTGTTAGTTGGAGCTATAATTTGTATCATGTTCCTTCTCTTTCAATTAAACTGTATTCTCATTTATCCTTTTCTTGTGTTTCCCAAACAATAAAGTAGTTGAAATAGTATGTCACTGGCATTATATAGTACAACTCATTTCAGAGACTTGTAAGTTTTTTAATTAGATTTTCTTTACTTTAAACTTAAAACTATTTAGAAGTTGTAGTTGTTCCTGGTATTGTTAATATATAATTTTATTTCATAGTGGTTTGAGAATGTGGCTTTTAAGATCACTACTTGGGAAAACTTTTATTATAGCTAAGTACATTTTGCTTGTAAATTTATGCTCAGATCATTTGATAAGCTATTTCAACTTATAAGAATATGTTATTTTTCTGAGAAAAGAACATAACTGTGCATAACTAAATTTATTACCACAGTATAATAAGGTACCATCCTGACTGTGATAGAATCCATAAAAGTGATCATTTTGCACAAAAATAAAGACAATTTGAAACAAGAATCAGACATCTGAGGAATTTAAGGTTCTTGGGAACCATGTGGGAAGGAAGAGGAATTCAAATACTTTTAAAATAATTAGTATTATTTACATGCATAAATAGAAGGTGGTGGGCTCATCTAAGCAAAAGTAAACTCTTATTGTTTTGCCTGAGTGAAATCTTGCATGTCCTACTTTGCTGGCTTAATTAAAGAGGAACACTTTACACCCAAATAGTGATTTACATGGTATGAAACCCACAGGCTAAGCCACAGACTCAAGAGACCCAACTCACCACTCATTTGGTTTGATTTCTCATCCAAGCCTAGGACTTTACCTTTAGCTAGGATCCTTAAAAATATCACAGAAATACTCAGCTAACAATTTTTAAATCCACTCTAATCTAATCAGGGAAAGACCATTCAAACTGATAGTGAATTTCCCTCTAGACTGTCATTCTGAAAGTCCCTGTTGGTTGGTAGCCTTTTCTTTTCTTTTTTTCTTTTTTTTTTTTTTTCCTTTTTCTCTTTTCCTTTATCCTGACTACACAGAAAGAGCAGATGAAGAGAAAGTTCTGTAGTAAGGACTCTGCTCTGCATGGTGTTCTCAAAGGTAGTTTAGCTTCCAGCTATGAGCTGTGGTTTTTAATGTACCTGTGTTGGGAAATGGTCAGAGCTAATACCAGAATTTTATTCGAGGACTACTGTGGGTTTTTTAGGCATGCGAACAAAAGAGTAGTCTGTGTATGATCTCTGCATTTCCCAGAATTTTACGTCCATGTCCTTGAGGATAAAACTGAGGACATTTCAGAGAACTTAGATATATTTTTTTAAAGTCTGAAAAGAAACAATATTGAAGTGAAAATTAATCAAAATATATGAATGCTTTTAGGACATATTTAGTTTACTTCTAGCACCCTAGAGACTATTTTTTACAAGTTCAAATTATACCAGTAACTTATTTCCAGTAATTTTCTAATTGTCATCCAATTTTCTTAACAGTTTTCTAAACACAAATCCTTGTGCATTCCACCTATAGCAATTAGACTGAACCATGTAAGACTGAGTTTTAAACCAAAAAAGTCAAGTCAGACATCAGCATTTTCATATGGCTAGCATAATGAATGTGAGAGAAGCTATGTCCTTGAGAACCGGATCATCATGACCTGTAGACAAGAAAGAGAATTGTGTTGTGGGATATTCAATCACACTCTGAATCCCAACTTTGTGTTTACATTAACCAAATAAAATCACCCTTGGGTCAGAAGGCTGAGTTAACAACTATTTGACAGAAAGTAATCACAGAGAGTCAGATTCTGGAAGACGGATAGAGAGACACAGAAAGTAGTAGGAAGGGACTTAGTATAGCATGAGTCTTTTTTTCGGCAGAGCGGAAGGATGTTCTCTGTTGGAGATGCTGGCAAAGAGCAAAGGTCAGCTAGTTGCTACTCTACCACTCTGATCTAGCAGGTTTTTATACCAGCCTTTGACTCTCAAGTCTTATTGATGAATAGAACAATAGAGACTTAATTTAAGCCTACATATCGAGGCTGCAGCAGAGCCGGGGCTGTGGGACCAGAAGCCCGGCCAGGCCATTCATGTGCAGCCACTAAGCAGACAGGAAAACAACAGCGATGACTTCTTGAAAGGGCTCCTAGAAATTAACTAAAGGCTGAACTTAACGTCAACACACATGAGATAAAAAGGACTGTGTCTCAACCCAGAGCCAGAGCCTCCTTCGCAGGGGGACGCGGAACAACACTGACGTTAACAGGACTTAGAGCAGAGTGCTGCAGCCATTGCCCTCAAATCCAGCTCAAGCACAGAGGGCTGCGGCAGGTGCGCTTCTGCCTCATTGTGTCCCTGCTCACCTTAGCATCTGATCTCATGAAGGGTTCTGTCTCTTCAAATCTAATCTCTCTCTGTGATTCTCAATTTGGGGGTCACTAGGTAGCCAGAATGTAATTCCTTCTTCCAAATCTCAAGTCTGATGATTCATTTGGACTCTGTCCTTGTTTGTAAATTCATGGGAGAGATTTTCAGGTTTTGCTCCATTTAATACCCAATGTGTATAAGTGAAGTGATGATGGAGTTTAAGGAATGTTGATGTTAATTCAAACATATTCTGTATTTTCTTTCTGCATTGAATTTGCTTTTAATCTATTTGGAAGAAGATAAATGTTGAAATTTGTAGAAACACAAAATGATAAGTGATTCCACAAACAATATGAGGACCATTTGGAAGTTATAAAATCATATGAATATAAAATTAACAGAAAGAAAGTAGTGTTGTCCAGAGGAACCTAAACAAATTGTTACTAAATACCAACACAAGAAAGAGATCACCACCTGCACAAGGGATTTTTGATGGGGAAATCATAAAGGGAAGCAAAGGGATGGGACAGGAGAAACATATGTTCCAAGGGCTATGACTGGAAATCTTATGTTCAGACTATGGCTCACGTCCAAACGAATGTACAAGGAGGCCTCGACTGAGGGCATCGGGGTGAAACTGACCTTTCCATGGCAAGGGTGCTTATTCCTGCCTTTTGCTCCTATGATGAAAACCCTCAAGGAGTCAGAGAGGAAGACAGCACTGAGGAGGAGGCTCTGGGCTCCCAAGAAATCTTCCCACATGAAGCATTAGCCATAGAAACTAATTCTCAAATCTACTTTGGAATACGTCTCATTTTTTGTGGGTGCAAAAATAAATGGAGAGGACATGGGCTCCTTACCCAGAGACCCATCTATTGAGACCAGCTGTCTCAGTTTCCACAGCACTTTTCCTCCAAAAGAAAGAGGAGAAAGAGGTAGAAAGATCACCACATAGGACATGTTCTCTGATATTGAAGGGAAGAAAACTAGACCTGGGAACAATCTTGATGACATCACTCCACGGCAAGGGAATGAGGGCAAACAGCTCTTATATTGTGACTGGACCCTAAAAGTCCTAAGTTAAACATCACCCTGAAAGAGGACACTGAATGATTCCAGTCCTTATATTTTTCTTTTTATTTATGAGTTTATTTTTTTCACAGAAGATGGAATAAAAGTTTTATTTTTTTATTTTTTTAATTTTATAATTAATTTAATTTTACATATCAGCCACGGATTCCCCTGTCCTACCTCCTCCTGCTCCCCCCCCCAGCCCTCTCCCCAATCCACCCCCCATTCTTACCTTCTCCAGGGCAAGGATTCCCCTGGGGATTCAGCTCAGCCTGGTAGATTCAGTTGAGGCAGGTCCAGTCCCCTCCTCTCTTCACCCAGGCTGAGCAAAGTGTCCCAGCATAGGCCCCAGACTCCAAAAAGCCAGCTCATGCACTAAGGACAGGTCCTGGTCCCACTGCCTGGGGCCTCCTAAACAGTTCAAGCTAATTGACTGTCTCAGTTATCCAGAGGGCCTGATCCAATTCCATGGGGGCTCCTCCGCCATTGGTTCACAGTTCATGTGTTTCCACTAGTTTGGCTATTTGTCCCTGTGCTTCCTCCAACCATGGTCTCAACATCTCTCGCTCATACAGTCCCTCCTCTCTCTCGCTGATTGGACTCCTGGAGCTCTACCTGGGGCCTGGCATGGATCTCTGCATCCGCTTCCATCAGTCATTGGATGAGAGTTTATTTTTCATTAAGTGTAACCTACTTTTATATTTGCCTGTGAATCTGGGAGGAAACCTAAAATTGTGTGGTTCAGTTTTCCTACATTATAAACCCTATACAATTTACTTAATCAAAGACTTGGCTTTATAGTAGTAATACATTATTAATTTTCAAATTTATCTGAGCATTACTAAAGGATGGTGGCTGGTGTCTTTGAGGAGGTCCGTGGCATGGATAGATTCCGTTTAGCTCCTATCTTGTTCCTCCGTGAGACTCGATCATGGCTTCATAAAAAATCTGCTGAGCTTACAAATGTCTCACAGGCCAGACTTGGCACCCAAATACAAATAATACTATGCTATGGCATTCACATACTATACTGACTTTTCAAGAAATATACATGTAAATCACAAATGGACATGTCCTTAATTTATTGCGAAACTGTGCAGAAAGATACCCACATTCATTCAAATGAACTCTTCCCCTAACAATCTAGAAGGAAGTATTAACATGAATGCCACATAAAAGTTGAGCAAAGGAAAGATGTCTTTTGCTATTTTGTCTTCAATGAAACAGACATCTTTGATGCAGTATAAGACATTTAAGTACTAACTGCTCCTACAGTTTTGTAATGCTTCATTATCAGTCATGTTTTTAAAATGTGATATTGTATAGTACACATCAGACATGGTTCTATGGACAATATACCAAGTCCGTGAGTCCTCAAGAACCTTGTTTATGTAGTAGTAGAATAGGCCACCACAAACTTCTCCATGAAATAAATCACTGAAACATTGGAGACTGAAAATGGTAACAGAATATAAGTCGGTTTCTCACTAGGCCATTTTTAACTTTACATTTCGCTTACTAAGAGATTACTGAGTAAATGTGATGAAGTTATTTCACATTTAATATTTTAGCAGAAGAGTAAATTAATAAATTACCAGTTTAGGAAACAAAGAAACTGATGTATTTAGAGATTAGTAGGTATTTATTCTCATGAATAAAAACAGGAGTTCAGAGGAACCTACAAGGCCAGCACTTCTCTGGGAATGCATGGAATGGAAAGCTACACTTGACCATGTAATAACATGGGAAATTTGCACATTTCACACTTTGTTAGGATCATATCTACCTCACATGGAATGTGACATAGTATCATCTCCCTCACAGTGTCTTTTAAGCATCAGGTTAACAAGGATATATGTTCCCCACAGGACAGAGTCCTGAAAGCACAGGCCTCTAGCAACATTGTCTAATGGTATTGTCATATGATCAGTTGTTGCTGGTCTGTAGACACTTTCAGTTCAATTTCTGGCATCTAATTATTCCAATGTCCCATGGTTAAAAGGCCAATGATCCATTTTAGAAATGTAAATCATCTGTTTGCTTTCAAAGTTAAAACAAGGACCAGCAAGATGGTTGGCAGGTAAAGGGGTTTCCCTCACAAACATGATGGCTGGAGATCCCTAGATTCCACAGTAGAAGAAAACACATGCCCTAAGTTGTCTTGAGACATCCTCTCGTATTCCATGTACTTGCCACACACATGCACACCTAGACACATACACACAGATAAATGATAATAATTGATAATGCAAAATAAAAAAGAAAGCTGGAGTTGTAATTTTCTAGTATAGTGTCTGGTATGTGCAAGGAAGTTCTTTGGTTTGAAAACAATATGAAAATTATAATAACTAATTGTGTAATTAGCTATGAAAATATGTAAATGATCAAACTTTAGCTAGTTTAGTCTGAATGAATTATCACCATATCCTTGTTCCTCTGCTTTGGTGAGTTATCTGAGCAGCTTGGGCCAGAAGTCACATACTACCACAATATTGAGATTTCTAACTATTAATTTGTCAAGAATATGATTCGATTAGTAAGAGTACTTATTTCCTCATGTCATGAGGATTAAATGAGGCACTTCACATAAAGCACTGAGAACACAGTTTGCATACATTAAACTCTGAATAAAGAATTGCTTTTATTATTCCTAGCATCTTGAGCAATGAATGAGTCAACATATTATAGTTTGTTAGTTTTTATAATGTTGCCTTGCAGAATAATCAGCTGTCCAACAGATACATTTCTTAAGCATAATCCTAGGTAACAAAAAAATAACTCAATCGACAATGCAAGTATAGCCAATGGGAATATCATTTTACAGAACACTATTGCTCTAAGAATCCCACCCCAAAGTGTTTATATGAGAATAAATAAAAGTGTTATCTCATAAATTGAGTCTAGATGGAAGGTCCCAAAGTAGTATGCTGTAGAGACTTGTTAGCTCATTACAATGCAAGTTCTGAATCTGGCCATCCACTGAATCTTCACCTGAGCCTCTGTCATCATACTTCCTTAAAGAATGTTTCATATATCATATTCAAGTACAACAGCATCCAGTGGCAAGGAAAGACCTTATTCCAGGCACTGTGTCTTGGGACACACAGACCTTTCAAAGCTTTGTTTTGCATACAAAACATTTGCATAAAAAATCATTTCTCAATGTTGCTTAAACCACTCACTGCAAAAACAAAGGTGCTCAGCAACTTGGGCTAGAGTAAAGATCAGCTAACGCTATTGTCAGCAACAGACCTTGTCATTCTCTAGTAGTGTTATTCACTAAGATAAGAGACTCCCATATTTCCATCTCTATATATTCTCACCAGAGTGGTGCAATTATTAAATTGAGGAACTTTCATTGACATCTTGATATAACTCAATTGCACATTTGACGTTGAGCTCACTCAGTGTTGTGTGATGTATGAGGCTGGGAAATGTATAACGATATATGCCCACCACAATAGTTACACAGAGAGTAGTCTACCACCCTTGTAACCTTCCATGTATCACCTCTCCTTTCTTCCCTCTAATGCTGAGACACCACTGATGGTTTTGTTCTCTGCAGTTTTTCTCCATGTGGAATGCCATATATTTGGATCCTACACCATATAGCCTCCACCAATTAGCTTCTTACTGTGTGGCAAATCTTCCAACATATCTTTTCATGGTTAGAAGATAAAGTTTTTTTTATCACTGAAGAGTAATGATTCATTCTCTGTTTTTACCTTGGTTTGTGTTCCAATTCACTTACTGAACATTGTCTTGGTTGTTACTGTAGTTTCGTTATTAGGAATGGTGACTTGTGGGAAGATTTTATATGGATATATTGTTCATTACATTTGCTGATCTATATTGTGTGGGGGTGTGTCTGTGTTATGTTCAAGTGCGTACAGATGTCTGCATGTGTCTGCAGGTGTATACATGATAGATGACACAGGATATTCTCAGTTGTCATCCTCAGAAATGCTTCCACCTCCTTCGGGATGGGTTCTCCTCAGTGTGGAGCTCACCAGTTATGATAGAGATCCCTAGAGATCCTTCTATCTTCATC
>CABHPR010140143.1:10908-21697 GCA_902168415.1 Peromyscus melanophrys | reverse complement strand
TGTGTGTGTGTGTGTGTGTGTGTGTGTGTGTGTGTGTGTGTGTGGTGTGTGTGTGTGTGTTGTAGTTT
The DNA here is from genome assembly GCA_902168415.1 of Peromyscus melanophrys. Lineage (NCBI taxonomy): Eukaryota > Metazoa > Chordata > Mammalia > Rodentia > Cricetidae > Peromyscus > Peromyscus melanophrys. The sequence continues at coordinate 21,629 of CABHPR010140143.1, read as the reverse complement.
GGGTATTTCCACCATAACTCATATTGAAATATAATCTCTGTTGTGATGGGCTTATGATGAGAGAGATGGGATACACAAGAGGTTATGAGGTCATGGGGGCTCTGTTACCAGGAATTGATGACTTCATGTATAAACGAAATGATTAGTGGTTAGTAGGATAATGAGTGATTTCAATACTGGGCCTATTATCAAAGTCAATCGGAGTGTTTTTTATTTGTGACCCAAAATGATATCCTTTATGGCTTGGGACTCTGTAGAAAATTTCCTTCAATATGAAAACCCCACTATACCTGACCACATGGCTTCTAGCCTCTTGAACTAGGTAAAGTAAATCTTTGTTCTATAAAAACCTCGTCTGTCTGTTAAGCTGTAGCAGCAGATGGTGTCTTGATAGCCTTCCCTCTAACTCCCTCTCTGGTCCCCAGCACCCCTCCTCTCATTCCTCTCTGATCCCTTTAACTGAGATCTGCCCCTGCTCCCCACTTTGGTGAAACTTAAACATCCTTTCTCCATCAAGCTCCCTAAAGCTAGAGTTAAATGACCTTTGATTTGCTCTGCTTCAGGACTTTTTATCATACAAAATTGCTAACACTTTATGGACACCATAATAATTCTAACATATTTAGAAAAGTGTTCCCAAACTACATCCTTAATGAACTGTGACTATCGGGGTCTTCTATATTCCCAGAATTTGACCCTAATTAATAAGTAAATAAACAGACTTCTTGGAATATATATTAAGTTGTCAAGATAAGTATCTCAGTGCTTGGTATTAATTTGGCATTGCATACTTGGCTCTAAAATATTATTAAATACATAAATTAAGTTTAACCTCAGAGATATTTGAACTTGCAAATATAATAAATAATTGATTTATGGAGAAAACAGGGAAACTTTTGCAGCATAAGCACCTGGCCACAATAATCAATTAGTGAAAGAAGCTTTCAGACCTTATTGAAGTTTTCTGATGCCAGCTCTCCACTCTATGATGTCATGATCTATTATAACACAGAATGAGGGCCAGGCAGCCTGAGCTCAGGACAAACAGCAGTAGCCAGTCTTTGTGCATCCATTTCCCCAGCTGCAGAACCGAGAACAACAATTGAATAATAGAAATGACAGGAGCCATAGACTTTAGGTGTTGTTGTTGTTGTTGGTGTTGGTGGTGGTGGTGGTGGTGGTGGTGGTGATGGTGTGTGTGTGTGTGTGTGTGTGTGTGGTGTATGTGTAATATATGTGCATCTTTGTGAGGGTGTGCACTTACCTATGTATATTTGTTCTGAGACCAGAGTCAGATTCGGGTATCCTGCTCTATCACTATACACCTTATTGATTAGAGACAGGGTTCCCCACTAAACTGTTATGAGCCTGGAGCTAGGTGGATGGCCAGAAACCCCAGTGCTCTCTTGTCTCTGCTCCCCTCCCCCATCACAGGCATTCCAGGAAGATGACAAGACCTAGCTTCTTTCTATGTAGGTGCTAGTGTTTAAACTCAAGTCTCCACACTTGTGGGACAAGTGCTCCTAGGTCAAACATTTAAATAGCAACCAATACCATCAACTTTCAAGAGATGTTAGACATTTTTGTTAGTAATTACCAATTAGTTTCAAAGTAACAGAATTTTCATACAGAAGGCAACAAAACAAATCTTATGTAGGATCTTTAAAATGAAAGAAAAGTATAAACTAGACTTGGTAGTTAAATTTAAATTTTGGGGGCATTTTAATATTATAAGCAAGCTAAATTCACCATGTGATTTTTAAGTAGAGTATTAGAGATTACCTAAAAATATAGTACATTTGTGAAATTTCATAGTTCCCTGGCTTCCAGATTGGGATCACCATCAGCAACAGGAATCCGTGAGTCGAGCAGCAAATTAGATTTGACAAGGACAATTAAATTGCCATTGTAGCAGATTCAGATTTATGCTTTGGTTCTAAAATAGTATTTAGTTAAATGAAAAATAACAAAACTTAGTAACCATATATATTGGTTTAAAATCAACCAGCTCTGGCAGATGAAATTTGTTCAATTTGGTTGTGATGTTTCAAGGCTAAAATCTTCTCTCCCTTGCACCTGGAGTCAAACTGTCCACTGATATTAGAGATGCTTGCCTTTTTTAAAAAAATAGTTTCCTTTTTACAAGTCAGGGACTAAATATTGTAGCCGTAAAGTTTTCCTGTGTCCCACCTGGCCTGCGGTCAGGACAAATCTCTCCCACTTGCATCCTCCAAGTAAACACATAGAGGCTTAATATTATTTTCAAACTATGGCCATGGCAGGCTTATTACTGACTAGCTCTTACACTTAAATTAACCCATAATTCTTATCTATGCTTAGCCATGTGGCTTGGTACCTTTTCTCAGTTCTGCCTTGTCATCTTGCTTCCTCTGTGTCTGGCTGGCAACTTCTGACTCAGCCTTCCTCTTCCCAGAATTCCCCCCTCTGCTTATCCCGCCTATACTTCCTGCCTGGCTACTGGCCAATCATCATTTTATTTACCAAACAATCAGAGTAACACACATTCACTACGTACAGAATGACATTCCACAGCAAAATATTTCAAATTGAAGAATATATTTATTTAGAGATACATTTACAATGGTATAAATTATATGCATTTATTATTTACACAAATTCATAAATTACACAAATTTATAAATTACACAAAATTACCCAATTTCTATAATTTATTGTATATACCATTAATTTGAAGTTAGCTCAATCGAAACACCCCATAGTTAAAGTACATTCTCAACCCAAGGCTTCATGGTTTGTTTGTCTTTTTTCATTTTTACTCAGTTCTTCCCCCATTTGGGGATCTACAAACCCCTTTCAGCCACTCTTCTTTTCCTCCGCTTCTGCCATCTACATTTGGTGCTTACCGTTGATAAACTAAGCAGTCCCAAACACAGTTTTTATTGCTGTATTTATCATGGAAAAAAAAAACTGCCCTTGCTTATTGCTGTGAGACCCTTATTTTGACTTGAAAATACCCAGACAGCTGAAGAGAAGCAAACACTGAGAAGGGTGAGGAAGACTAAGCCTGAACAGGATTGGAGGGAGCAGTCTGACGCATGTGTTCCAAACGGAAGTCAGGCTGTCTTCTGTCAGCCTTGGGATATCCTTTCCCTGATCTCAGGCCAGCCCACACGGAAGTGTGAGCATGAGATCACGTGCATACTATTGGCATAACTTCATCCACTTGTTCAGCTAACCCAATTCCAGCCTTCCTAGAATTATTACAGTTTTTTTTTCAGCTGCTGTGATAAAAGCAATCTATGGGAAAAGAGTTTATTTTTATCTCACAGATTAAAGTCCAGTCCATCATGGCAGGAGACTGAAGGCAACAGGAACTTGAAACAGGAGTCACCTGACATCCACAGTCAAGAAACAGAAAGGATGCTTCCTAGTACTGTTTTCTTGCCTTCTCTGTTTTATATAACTAAGATGCCCTGCTAATGGAATAGTTATGCCCTTGCCAGTTGAGGTAATCTAGGTAGTTCCCCCCCCCCAGGCATGGCCAGACAGATCTCCCAGGTGATTCTAGGTTATGCCAAGTTGACAATGGATTCCAGAGGCACTTACCAACTCCTGGCTGCTGAAATTAAAGTGATTTCATTCCTGTACCCCAAAATAGGAGAGTGAAGTCCAGCTTTCACAAGTAACTACACTATTATATTACTGCATAAAGTAATATAACTAAAAATAGGTCAGCATTTGTAATGTTGATGCATACCTTGTTATGAAAATCTGGAAGGGTAAATGATATGTCATTATGAAGTTGACAGAAAGTTGGTTAAACTGAGTCCATCAAACTTAAACTTAATTAGGGCTGGTGAGATGGCTCAGCTGGTAAAGGTACTTTTCTTCAAGTCTGACAACCTGAGTTCTATCCCTGGGGTCCCCATGGTGGAAGGAGAAAACTGACTCCCACAACCTGTCATGTGACCTTTACAAGTATACTATGGCCTGTGGATACCTTCATGCACACACACACACACACACACACACACACACACACACACACACACACACATAAATATAAATAAATATATATATAATTAAGTAAAATTTACTACTGAATAAGTCATTTTTTAAGCTGCAATGTGATACCAAATTCAGCATGATATTAAGAGAATTATTCATTGGATGCTTAATAATTAACTAAATGATTATGCACATATATATTTTATGTAGATGAATTTTCATGTTGTAAACTCTTATGAAATACTTCCATTAAATGTCAAACATAATGATTTTTTTCTAATCTAGGTATATTAAACATCTGAGAAAATCCAAGTGGTACTTCATACAATTTTAGTAAAATTATATGTATTTCTATAATAAATGAAGTATGGTTGTTTGATAATTTTTATTGTCTTGATGAGTGAGTATAGAACTATCTCTCTTTCTTTAAATTCTCCAAGCCTTATTAAACTCTTTTCTCTCTTCCATTCATACCTACAGTGACCACATACCCACTACTGCCTCCTTTGAATTTTCCTAATTGCACTTACATCAATGAAATGACAGTGTCTAAGTTTAAACCCCATAATTTCTGACTAGACTGCTGTCACCTTCCCTATAGTTGCTGTGTTATATGATGCTTTCCTTTTTAAGGGAATCTATCTCATGTTTATCTTCCTAAAGAAAAATCTCCCCCAAAATATCTACTAGACAAATATGCAACATGCCAGAAGCAGGAGATGTTTGGGAATCTTTAAAGCAGACACACAGGTAGAGAGTCGTCACTACTCCGTCAAGAATCAGAGGCTTGTTGATGTCAACCAGGCCTGTGACTTCAGTAGAGTGACCTTCTCCTAGGAAAATCAACCGGTAAGGGAAGGTGATGCTGCCTGTGTATGCCATGATCAGATTAGATTCCATATTCAGTTATTAGGATGAGACGTGAAGTTAACCAGGTCTCACAAACACTTATTCCCAGTTACTGCAGCAGCATAAGCCAGGACAGCAGAATCCAGCGCTCAAGACACAGCTTGGGTTGGCTGCAATGCCTGCTCCGAGTGTTCCGTAACTCATGGATACTTGGCACACACAACAATGGCCTTGGTTGTGGCGAAGCCAAAAAGTACATCTGCAAAACAGGTGGAACTTAGTGGAGAGGTTTGTCCATTTTGGGGGAAAGACAAATAGTTTGCCAGAAGTCCTCATGACTCAGATGTTCACTGACACATTCCTCATCTAGATCACAGGGCTTCCTTGTTCTGGTAATCCTCAGTTTGATTCCCTCATCAGAGTGAGTGGAACCGCCCAATCGGCCTGCACCCAGTCAGAAGCACAGACTAGAAGAAGACTATAAAGTTCCAATCACAGCTCCCCATATTCTGTCATTTTAACAAGGGTCAGTGATGTAGTCTATTTGCCTGATCTTAAATTGTCAAAATTGAAGAAAGTACACTAATAATATCTATATTATATAATTTATATATATATGAATATAACTATATCACTTATTACACTGGCTGCTATAAAGTCCTACCAAATAATTTGTTATACTCAGTAGTGTGACTTACCTGTGTTCTTGTCTTTTCCATCAGTTTCTCAGATAGAAGACTGATGCATTTTGAGATGAATTTACTTGGTGAAGATTGCCATATCCAGTGCTTTTCTTCCTTACTTATTCAATATTTTCAGACACAAGACTATATTACAAATATAGACATAGTGTATGTTTTGGTTGTGTTTGCTCTTTCAGGGGGGCCCTCCACCCAGCTCCCAAATAAGTCACACCCAGAGGCTTATTCTTAATTATGAATGCCCGGCCTTAGCTTGGCTTAGTTTCTTGCCAGCTGTCCTTAACTTAAATTATCCCATCTACCTTTTGCCTCTGGGCTTTTCCTGTTCTCTTACTTCTGTAAATCTTAGTCTTATTCTGTGACTTGCTGTGTAGCTGGGTGGCTGGGCCCTGGAATCCCCCTCCTTCTCTGGCTGCTAGATTTATCTCTTTCTTTCCTCTCTTCCCAGATTTCTCCCTCTATATATTCTTTCTGCCTGCCAATCCTGACTATCCTTTCTCCTGCCTTGCTATTGGCTGTTCAGTTCTTTATTAGACCACCAGGTGTTTTACACAGGCACAGTAACACAGCTTCACAGAGTTAAACAAATGCAACATAAACAAAAGTATCACACCTTAAAATAATATTCCCCAACAGTATATCTATGTACACATACACAATTAAATATAAATATATTTTCTACACATAAATATCTTATATACATGTACTTACCTAAATACATGTTGTATAAAACACGCATTCATTAATGTCTGCTTTGTCATTGTACTAGGTGTGAGAATATTTGTTTATTAATGAGATGCATGTTTTATACCATAATGGGAGGTGGAGGGCTGATATAGCAGGTGTCAAGAATATCATAATGGGGGTGGAAAGAGACAGCTGAACATTTATGACTATAAAGTAGAGCTAAAGGATCAGGAAATAAACATAAAATTCCAAGGTTGGACAGTTCTTGATAAAAGTGATTTCAAGGGCTTCTTGTCAAAAGTCAGCTGAGGAATGCCATGAGATGGCTCAGAAGGTCTTTACTTACTTTACAAACCTAGATAATCTGAATTTAATCCTAGATACCAACATGGAAGTTGAAAACTGACTCTCACAATTGTCCTAGGACCACCACACATATGCTATTACATGTGCACTCTTACAAACACACACACACACACACACACACACACACACACACACACACACAAACAAACACACACACACACCACATACACACAAGCAGTAATAGTACAAGCAGTAATAGTACTAATAATAAATAAAAACAAATAACAGTAAAAGTCAGCCAAAAAGAATAGATTCTAAAGAAGAGAGATGACTAATTCCATCAAACACTTAAATTGATTAGCTATTCAAAGAGACGGAGACTCTCAGACTGAGCAGAATTCTTGCTACTACAGGAATTGAGGGCACAGATTTGAATACTGAGTCCAAGGATAGGACCTCAAAGGGAAGATGGCCCAGAGGTTCCTGTCCACAGGTTTGTCAGTTCTTGCTCTGTTCAAAGAAGCAGCTTTCTTTTTGTTTCTGAGGAACACAAATCCCTCTCTCCTGTCGTGAGCTTCTGTGCATGAAGGATACTTCAGCAATTCAGCAGTGCCTCTTAGTCGAACTCCCAGGTGACTCTCAAAGCTCAGAAACCATGCCAGGATTAACGTGCAAATCACATGTGTGGTATCTTGCAGATTTGGGCGACATCATTATTCTTAAAGACTATTGAACACTCCAGCTTTACAGACCCTGCCAGGAAAGCATATCTCATATTTACATTTCAAGGCTGGAGATGCTGCAAACATAGCTACTTTTTCCATGAGACCTCTGCTAGCTTTTGCTTCAAAAAGTCAACCTTTGATCTGAAAGTGATCGTATCTGATCCTGTGTATGTCATTTTCAAGCTTCACATCCCAGGCAAATCCTTGATTATGTAACAAGTTTTTTTTCCAGTTATGTCTCTTATAAAGAAGACAGATTCCTACTGAAGTATAGTTAGAACTATATTGCCGTGACCAAAAGAGACTGAATAAAAAATTTCAAATTCTGGAGGGATTAAAATACTCAATTAATTTTTTTCATGAGTCATAGTTACAGAGAGAAGCAAAGGGTGTTTGCTATATCTAGAATCTAGCCCCTTGAAGAGGCAGACATGTTTCAAACCCATACCTTCATGAGAATGATAATCTCTCATCAAGTTACTCAGTCTCCTATAGCTACCTGTTGTTCTGCTTGCTGCTGAGTGAGAAGCCTTCTAGATCCATCAACCTCATCAGAGTTTAAGGAATCTGCATGGAGATGGACACTATAGTCTCAAAGTTAAGTCAGCAGTTATCACTGAAGGGCCACATCCTGGAAGCATTAAATGACTTCAGGAGGTGAAAAAAAAAGTACATGAAGTTCAGTGCAGGGATGGGGGATGGAGGGGGAAAGATGGGAGGAGTTGGAGGGGGGAAATTAAGGAGTGAATTTGGGCAAAACATGATGGACTAATATAGGAAATTATCAAACAATAAAATATAGAGCTGTGCCATTAAGCACAAGCCCTTGTTGGGTTTTCCCATTGGTCTCTGAGACAGACAGTCCTTTCTATGGAGGAAGAACTTCAAGGGAAGAAATACGATCTGCTGGGCGGTGGTGGCGTATGCCTTTAATCTCAGCACTTGGGAGGCAGAGGCAGGCGGATCTCTGTGAGTTCGAGGCCAGCCTGATCTACAGAGCAAGATCCAGGAAAGGTGCAAAGCTACACAGAGAAAGCCTGTCTCAAAAAAAAAAAAAAAAAAAGAAAAGAAAAGAAAAGAAATATGATCCATGGATGACACTGATGTATCATGTCTCATGTTTAATGAGCTAACAATAGAGGCTTCTGGGGTGTGTGTTTCTGTCTGTCTGTCTGTCTGTCTCTGTGTGTCTTTGAAACAACACGCCAAATTGCAATAAGAACACTATATAACAGGCATACCGTAGAGAGTATTGCAATTACTATGAACTTCACAAACTTTCTTGAATATTTATAGAAACATTTACCATACAAATGGACCATAAAACAGCTGTGTGTTTTCTATTTGAAATGTTTTCCCACAGCTGGACAGACCAAATAAACTCCATGTCCAAGATGAAACACCAAATCCTTTGAGATCTTCCAGGGATTGGTGTCAATATGACTGTGATGGGATTTGATTTAGGTAAGACAAAACATAAGAACTATTATAAGGGTTGCACCTTTTATTCTAGGTCACTTTAAAACAATAATTAGCTTCCTGTGTAACCAGATTGACAGTATAATGATTATTAAAAAGTAATTTTCTCAAAAATTAAGAATATCTGTGGTTAGAGAATGTTTTATCAATTAAGAGTGTATACTAAATGGACTCCACCAGTTTTAATTATATTTTTGTGCATATATATGTATATATAAAACAATGATAATCATGGAAGAAGAGGCTATCAAGTTAAAAGTGAGGAGACATTCATGGAAGGAGTTAGAGAGGAAAGGAATTGGGAGGGGCCTCAGAAAGGAAAGGGAAGGCAGAAAGCAATGTAATTAGATTTTAATTAAAAGTGTATAAAATAAAATAAGAATAAAAAGAAAATTATAATTACTAAAGTCCAGGTTCCACTCAGTTCATACTGTAACTTTTGTGCTAAGAAATAAAAAGCCCCAGCCCCAGTGGCCCAACATATTACGTTAGGCTTTGTGTCCTGACATCCTATTAAAGGGAAAGAGGAATATGGGAGGCAGAGAAGAGAAACTTAATAAGTATGATCATGTTAATGAAATATATAAAGAAATTCAGTTACCCCAAGTCCACCTTTAAGATAAAAACACTATCTTTAAAATTTATTTTAGAAATCTGGCACCAAAAGAGAAGCGATAAGCATAACCTAGCCAGTTCTAACAGAGGTGTGGGCTCCTTAATCATTTTCTCAGTTTTGCTTGCATGGGATAGTCCAAAAGCACCTCTGTTTTCCAAAGAGATAGACTAATTCTAAGAAGAAGTTTGCTCTGACTAGACAGTATAACCTTGATCTCAAGAAAACCACCTTTTCTGAGGACAGGTTCTCTGAGGAAGTTTTACTGTTCTAAAGTCCAAAGCAAACACAGGCTAAGATGGTGACCTGTCTCTGAACTTAATGGGCTTTTTTCTTTTTCACAGACTCAAATAAGAAGTTAGTGTTTCTATCAAAAACAATTTGGATGTCTGTTAAAATGGGACTTAGTTCCTCTACTGTTTGGCTAATTTAGGTATGTTGTTGAAAAACAATTCTCAAATTTCTGATGTTTTGTTTCTATTTCAGATTCAGTTCATTGTTTTTATTAAAATGTGGTTAATTCATTTTAAAAAGGTGTTTTGGGCTTGGAGAAATGGCCCAGCAACTAAGAGACCATACTGCTCTTGCAGAGAATGAGTTCTGTTCCCCAAATCCATGGTGGCTCAGGAAACATCACAGGTGAGGTAACAGAAACATTTAAGATCCAGAAAACCAAGAAGTTTACAACTTATAGATGTGACATGCATAATATTTCAATAATACGGCATTTCAAACAAGACACAAACAATGATGATACTAATTTATATACCAACATACATAGGAAAAATCTCAAGGGACTGATAATATCAAATAACATGCTAACACACAAAGAGGGAATCCCATGGGGCCCCATATCTAGCTAAAACGTTGACAATTAACAACTACTGGGAGATGGAGATTCAGTCTTTCTCTGGGTTAAGATCCCTAATTAGTTATCCAGTACTATGTGGTTAGTTCTAAATAAATAAAAATGGGAGCAAATGAAACAGACTCAGTGAGTTATATTTATATATTTATTCGTGTGTGTGCATATGCATAAAACAATAATTAAAGGAAAAGATAACATGAATTTGAGAGGAAGGAGGAGTGGGAGAGCTTGAAGAAAGAAAAGGAAGGAACAAAATGTTACAATTACATTTTAGTTAACAATAATCTCAAAAAGTTCATGTGAAAGAGGAGGACTGTGAAGGAAAGGAAGACATCTTGAGGAGTCAGTCGGGGAGACAAGAATTTTCAAATAAGCTTAGTCAAGTCATGACAATAATTCTTATGTAACACAGACCTCTGATTGATGGAGATGCAAGCATGTGAGAGCACACACATTACACACACACACACACACACACACACACACACACACACACACACACA
>CABHPR010140143.1:0-10898 GCA_902168415.1 Peromyscus melanophrys | reverse complement strand
ACACACACACACACACACACACACACACACACACACACACACACACATCTAAATGTCATCAAAAACATTAGAAAGTGAGAAAGGAAGCAACAGAAACAGCATCATACTGATGGAGGAGACAGTCGGGGTTTGAGGTGGAAACAGGAGTGGGAGGTGGAAAAGTTCATGCAGAAGATTTTATGTTGTTACCAGCTGGTAAAGGGTGCTACCTAGGAGTCTACCCTCCCCTCTCTATCTTATAAATAGTTTAAAAAAGGGCTCCTAATACAATCTCTCTCTTTTACAAAGGAAACCTTGAATCATAAACCAACTGCTGATGTGGAGGGCTCACAGTAAAGCCAGGAATGTCCTGCTTAGAGGCCAGGGAGTAATTCCTGCTTGGAAGATGCAAGAAGTGTGGCTGGAGAGATTGCTCAGCACGTAAGAGCACTTGTTACTCATGCAGAGGAACTGAATTCAGTGAATATGGTGGCTCACTGCTGCCTGTAACTGTGGTTCCAGGGGACCCAATACCTTCTTCTGACTTCTGTGGACACTGGCCATACATGTGGTGCACATACGTACATTCATGGGAACTATTCATACACACACAATAAACAAATATTTTTACAGATACAAGAAGATCCTATCCATGCCTTCTCAAACACAGTTTGAGATGAACTTGACTGCACACTCAGAATCTTAATCAAAATCGTCCTTATTGTGCCTCAGGAGACTGCCACCCAGCTCACAGGATGGGACCAGGAACTGAACTCGTCACTCATTAAATGTTGCACAGACTTTTTAAGGTTCAAGCTATGAATCCTCTGGGTGGGTTTGAGGACAAAGCAAGAGGCTTGAAAATATGATCAGAGAATCCTGTGTGGGATATTTGTATGCTGTGTGAAGATTTATTTGTTGTGATTGCTGTAATAAAAAGCTGATCGGTCAATAGCTAGGCAGGAGATATAAGCAGGACTTCCGGGCAGAGAGTCTGGGAAGAAGAAGAGGACCAAGTTGCTAGCCAGACGTGGAGGAAGGAGCATGGGCAGTAGGGAGAGATGAGGTAACAAGCCATGCAACAGAATTTAGATTAAAATAAACAGGTTAATTTAAGTTATAAGAGCTAGTGGGAGAAGTCTAAGCTAAGGACAAGCTTTCACAATTAATAATAAGTTTCTGTATGGTTGTTTGTGAGCTGGCAGTCCAAAGAAAAAATTGTCTATGTATGGCACCCAATGCAGGACATTATTGAGCCACGCCAAAGTGATGAACCCGTCGTTTCTCCACTGCCACTGCCAGCTTTGTCTCCCTCCCCACAGGCTCTCCACGCCTGTTTTTCCAGGGCTTTTCCATTGCAGTCTTTCTACATCAGCCTCCACCTACTGTCTGTGCTGGCCCTAAATGCCGTTGTGGTTAACCGTCCCACCACCAGCCAGTGTCCTCACTTCCCACCATACAGGCCTTCCCTGGACCCCATCCCTGGGCCTTGAGACTCACTGGGGCTCAGACTTTTACTGCTGCTTTCTCCATGTCAGGGGCAATGGCATCTTTGGGGGACCCTGAGAAAATCGAGATAATGGCCAAGTCCTAGGAGAGCTAGCTGTATCATTTGTTGTCCAGTCTCTGTGTAATGGGAAGGTGTAGGCCTTATCTGAAGTTCTGGCTGGAGTTGTGTGTGAAGCTGGACCATCTTAGCCAACAGCCTTGAAGGGATCAACATATACATCACCTGTCCCGTAGTGTTTCTTGGCTTTTTTTCCTTTATGTCTGTAGCCAAGATTTTCAGGAGGTCTCCCCCAGTCAAATCAGATCTTCATTAATTTTAAAGAAATCCACAGCTTTTCATTTCCTGTGGAAACAAAAGCACAACCTCTCCCCCAGCGCAACACATGTTCTGACTCCTGTTCTGAAATTAAGACATTCTTAAACTATATAGATTGGTTTAATTAGCAGTTTCAATGATCCAGTGTCTCTCAGCGGCTGTTGTTTTTTGTACATTAGCATTAAAAAAATTCAAAGTCAACAAAGCACCACACAGGATCCAGACCCCCTGTGTATTCCCATCTTTACACAACTTATTCTTTTCGTATTACTTTACTCTTTCTTTAAATACTTTATTATTTTAAACTATTTATTTTTTTCTATGATTGTCTATACCCATGTTTTTGTTACTGTATCTGTTTAAAGCTTTTCTGAGTCTGGACAGCTTTATTGAATGCCTGAAGGCTTCTCTGATCACATGAGCCAAACTTTAAATCCACCCTGTGCCTCTGTGATGACATCTGGCCCTGCCCTGATCAAGTCCACGAGAGCCAAACACCAGAGGGAGCAGCAGATTCCTGCCCCAGCTCTGAGAATTTGCTGCACCCCTGCTGTCTACTTAGCCTGCTGACTGCTCAAGTACTCTGTTGTAAGCCACAAGCACTGGGTTACTAGGAAGCTGTGTCCATTTTTTTTTTTAAGATTTCTCAGGCCCTAAGTGGAAATATGTGCCTAGAGCTGAGGCTGAGTTTTATAATTAATAGTACATCTCCATGTTATTTGTGGGCTGGTGGCCCAAAGAAAAATCCACCTACAGGAACATTGCTAGATTATGTCTTCATCATCCTCAAACCAGTATACATCTACAGTCTCCATCCATCCATCCATCCATCCATCCATCCATCCATCCATTCTTCCATCCACCCATGCATCCACCATATCTATCTGTCCACCACACGTCTCCCTATTGTACTCATGTGCATACTTCTATCCTCAATCATCATAATTATCTTAATAGGCTTTGATGTATTTCTGAATACTTGTTCCTAATAAACAAGAGTTCCTTAAAATTCTGAGTGTGTTTTTGAAGTTCAAGCCACCTCCACCAGGATGTGGTGCAGTTTCTGGGAACAGTCCAGAAGGGAGATGTCAGTCTTCTGAGTAGATGAATGCCAAAGCCAACCTGTCCCCTTTTGTGGTTTAAGCCTGACAAGACACATTACCTAGTGCTGTGTTATGGGAAATCTTAGATGTTTTCTAACTAAAATAAAAACCACCAGAGTTGGCATAAACATAACCTTCTACCATGCCAGAATGCTATCAATAAACCACAGCTTCATGCTCTCCAAGTAAAACCTTATGGAATAGCACTGATTATCTTACAGGGCAGTAAGCAAAAGTTTACAACATTTAAATTGAACAAAACTGTACTAAGAAAGTTTGTAGAAAAACATCATTTTTTAAATATTACATTATGTTTATTTGGGACTTTATTTAAATACTTTATCTCTCTTAAGAATAATGTGGAAAAAAATAGCCATGTAGTACCTAACCCCACTGATACATGTACTATACAACATCTACATCTAAGACACTTAGATCATTGAAGAAGAGGAGGTTGAAATATTTGAAGAGTCATAAGATATTGTAGAATATTGTTTTAAGGTGCATTACTTTTGTTTGTGTTGCATTTGTTTAACTCTGTGAAACTGTGTTACTTTGCCTATCTAAAACATCTGATAGTCTAATAAAGAACAGAATGGCCAATAGTTAGGAAAGAGAAAGAATAGGCAGGGCTGGCAGGCAGAGAGAATATATAGAAGGAGAAATCTGGGAGGAAAAAGAAATAAAATAGCCAGAGAAGGAAGAGGACATTGGGGGCAGGCACCCACCTACACAGCAAGCCACAGGGTAAGAGTAAGATTTACAGAAGTAAGAGAATGGGAAAAGCCCAGGGGCAAAAGGTAGATAAGATAAGTTAAAAAAAAAAAACCTGGCAAGAAACAAGCCAAGGTAAGGTCAAGTGTTTATAAGTAAGAATAAACTCCCTGTGTGATTTACTTGGGAGCTGGGTGGCAGACCCCCCAAAAGAGAAAAAACAACCAACAACAATAAGAACAGGATGTCTGCTGCAAAGTTGTGTCTTCTACATGTTGTAGGGAAGCTACACCCATGAAATCTCAAGAATATGGGTCCCTAAACAAGAACTGAACAATAATGACAGCAGTGGACATGTCAGCATGCGTGGAGGAAATCTAAGACCTCACCCTTAGACTAAGAGTTACAGGAAAATCATTACTGATGAGACACAGAGGATCAGTTTTTTCCAGTGATGAGCTCCCTAATTGGTTATCAGATACCAAGTAGTCCATATAAAAGCATACACACATGAGTAACATTAAACATACTTAATAAGTTATATTTATGTGTTTATTCATATATGTGCACATATAAAACAATAATAATTAAAAGATGTCATGAATTTGAGAGCATGTTGGAAGGATGTAGGAAGAGTTGAAAGTGGAAGAGGCAACTGGTATAGTACACATATATGAAATTTTAAAAATAAATAAATTGAAAAATGAAATAAAAGCTCCCTACACTGAGCTTTTCCACCTTAGGCTTAACTACCTTTATGACAGTTAGTCTAAGTCATAGAGGGTTCTTTTTATGCCCTTCTCTCCCAGGAGTGGAACCAATGAAAGAATTCATATAACTAGTAACATATAAACAGGTTCCCATCTGTTTTATTTAATCATTAAGATGAAATTTATTCATTGTTTTTAAGATATTTTATTTTGTAATTATGTGTATTTGTGCATGTATATGTGCTTGTGAGTGTGTTTGCATGTGTGTGTACATGCACGCATGTGTGTGTTTATGTGTGTGTGTGCATATGCGTGTGCTCACATGTGTGTATAGGTGCTTCCGTAATCCAAAAGAGGCTGTTAGATCCACTGGAGCTGGAATTACAAGTGATTGTGAAACTCATGATGTGGATGCTGAGAACCAAACTCAGGTCCTTTGGAAGAGTGGCAAGTATTCTTAACAACTCAGTCATCGCTCTTACTGCAAAATTATCCAAGCAACTAAATAAAATCCTTGTGGTTACATGTGACCCTTTCTTTTTGGGTGGCTATCTTATACCGCCCCCCTTTCATTTTTTTTCCAAAAAAAAAATAAGTACTCTCAGGAGATTTCAAGAAGTCAATAAGGATGGGGAGAACGTGTTTGCTGGGTTATCAGGAGGACCTGACTTCAGACCACAGAAGCCACATAAAAAATAATAAATCTGTTACCTCAGTGCTGGGGAACAAAGGTGATAGCCTTGCTTGCTGTGGGACGTCTTTCTGTATGTTCTGAATATATGTTGCCCCCATTGGTTAGCAAATAAATCTGCATTGGCCTATGGCAGGGCAGAATGGAGCCAGGTGAGAAATGCAAGAGGAATAGAGGGAGAAGAAAGGCAGGGTCAGAGAAGATGCCAGCCCGCTGTTCAAGGAGCAACAGGATGCCAGCTGATTGGTAAAGCCACAGCCATATGACAATACATAGATGAATAGGAATGGGTAAATTTAAGATGAAAGAGCTAGCTAGCAAGAAGCTTGAGTCAGAGGGCATACAGCTTGTAATTAATATAAGCCTCCAAGTGATTATTTTATAAGCAGTTGTAAGAGCTCATGTGGAAGAGATTCTTCTGGACCATGGGGCTAGGCAAGACTGAGAAACTTTCCCCTTCAATTCCTTACTAGACATCCTGTTCAAAACGTAAGCTGCAGTTTACGTGGTGGGGGACTGACTGAAAGACAGGAGTTAGACATGGGGATGGATGGGGGGGGGGGCGCAGGGAGAAAGGGAGGGAGAGAAGGAGAGAGGGCGAAGGAGAGGGAGACACACAGACAGAGACTCTGTCTTAAAAAAGCAAGAAAGAGAAACTGAGGTGTGGTGGCATTGTGTTCCCCAAAATATTGTGTATGCTAATAAACTTACCTGGGGTCAGAGAACAGGACAGCCACAATATGAAACAGAGGTTAGGCAGTGGTAGCACACGCCTTTAATCCTAGCATTCCAGAGACAGAAATCCCTCTGGATCTCTGTGAGTTCAAGGCCACATTGGAAACCGCCAGGCACGGTGATACACACCTTTAATCCCAGAAAGCCAGCCTTTAATCCCAGGGAGTGGTGGTAGAGAGCAGAAAGGTATATAAAGCGTGAGGACCAGAAACTAGAGGCATTTGCCCTGGAGAGGCATTTGGCCTGGGTGGGCATTTGGCCTGGTTAAGCATTTTGGCCTGGTTAAGCTTTCAGGCTTCTAGCAGCAGTTCAGCTGAGAGCCATTCGGATATGAGGACACAGAGGCCTCCAGTCTGAGGAAGCAAGACCAGCTGAGGATCCGGCAAGAACTTTTAAGATTCCTGCTACACTGAGGAAGCTACGCAGGCTCTGTCTCTGCTTTCCACACACACCCCTTACACAGATGAGCATCTCCAAACATACACACCACACACATGTGCTTAAACCACTGTCTCTCTCTCATACACACAAAAAGTACTATATAAAAAGATTATCAGCAAATTTGAATGTAATGCTTCTAAAAATAAGCCATTATCTAGTCCCACATTCATTAAGTTAATATGCTTATTATTATATGCTGCAAAATGATGCACAAGGAGAAGCAGCTAAGAGGAAAATACATTTTTAAGGCAGAGATTGCAAGAGACCTTTTAATTGCTTTTTTACTTTGAACCATATTTTCTGTGATGTAAGAATGTTCTGACACAGTACTGGTGCCAGTTGTCACCTCTGAAATCTCCCCTTTTACATTATTTAATTGGATTTAATTTTGTTACTTGTCTTTCAGAGCATATACTCTGCTAAGGAACTCCTTGCTCCCTGGTCGTGAGAGCGTGAGGCTCCAAACTTCACCACCAGCTGTCAAGAGGCAGATAGACTGCTCTGCTCAACCTTAGATTACTCGCTTCTTGCCCGCGGTTCTGAGGCTTCACTTGAGAATTCTCAACAGTGATCTGTGTCCTTTACAAAACATGCAACACTCTTGGGTCAATGAGCTATGTGGTCTTACTTTTTTGAGTATTGTGAGATTGTCTTTACAAAGAGTTCTAGCAAGAAAAATAAAGGTAAAATGCATTGGCATTATTGTCTTCTACAAACACAATGAGAACCCAAACTTCAGTGGTGTTGATATGCACATTTTGATGTTTCTCTGTTACTGGAGCCATTGCAATATTTCTAGTAGAGATACAACAAAGCACTTTTATACTTTCCACCTGTGAAACTAAATTGTCCTTTTTAAAGAAAATGGTTTTGTGGAAACAACTGTGATGCAAATACCTGACTGGTGATGATACATAGACTTATTTTATAAGATGGCTTTGTACACCGTGTCTTTCATGGTGAGATGTAATAAATTCAATAGTTTAAAGATGAGCTCTGAAGTGAGGATCTAAGATTGAAATTTCAGATCACAATTTATCTACTATATGTCCTTGTCCATAGCAATCATGTTAAGCCTTACTGTCTGCTCTTCAGAGTGATATCAGTAGGGACTGCAGGGAAGATAACCACACAGTACTCAGTACAGTGCCGATCTAAATGTTTATCGTCAGCACTAAAAAACATCAGTCTGGAAACCTGATAATGGGGTCCAAATTTTCTCATAAATGTTAAGGAAGCGATTCTGTACAGTTTCCATTATAGAAACTTCAGGTTACAGTTTTAGCTCAGAGACCCAAACACACTAAATGAACAACTTGGGAAACCATTTCACATATCCTTCTGCAGAACTTCATTTTGTTTATATTTATATTTCAGAGACAGTGGAAATAGGAACAACAGAGACAAAAAGTCATGTCCGGACCACAAAACACCATGAAATATTTCTGAGGTTTTAAAATGGGACAATTACGCCGATTTGAATTGAGTTAAAATAAAGCCACATTTCTTTATCTATCTCCTTGTAAGGGAATTCCCAGAGGTCTCTCTGTGAAGCTTTTTGCATTCTAATTATCCAAGGGTTTAAATCACAGCAGCAGCACCATCTATTGGGGAGGGTTTTTGTTGTTGTTGTTGTTTATTTATTTCTAATGTGTTTTGTTTTGTTTTTTACTTGACACAAATGTTTCTGCATTTCTGAAAGAAAATATAACAAAATAAACTTGAGATCACTTCAATCTTCCACCAAGATAAGAAGAAAAGTGTTTTTGTAATAATTTCTATTAATTAGCATACTCAGCAATTGGTAAGAATCATAAGTGAAAATTGCATGGCACCCACTGTGCACTGGAGCATATTTTGAGGCACTAAGAATGTTAAAAAGTAATGGGCCTTTGGGAAGACTAAGTTTCCCTTAATTATCACAGCTTAATGAATACATGCCTTTTGGCTGCTAAGAACAAGGGAGATGTGGCAATTTCTCTTTAAGACCAGCCCCTTGTCATTCTTTTTCCACAAGGTAATTCGGATGCAAGGGATGAAGAGCAGATTAGGCTGGGATCCACTGATCATAACTCTGTATTGGATTTACAACACCAGATGGCCTAATTATTCTCAACAGTTCTCAATCTCTGTCTGTCAGGGAGACCAGATGTAATTTCTACCTTCTGGTGAAATACGTTACTCAGACTGAATACAAGAAGTAAAATGTGAAAACACAGGCCCAATAACAGATAAATTCAGTAGATGTGAATCTATAAACATGTGCTAAAGCTCCTGGGCCATCCATTTCTACTGTCAAAGGTCTATATGGCTCAAAGTCACAGAAGACACTCTAACGGTGGGTAGATACCAAATATACATGTTGTTTATGTCTACATGTTCACATGCACACACATATATGTGTGCATCATAACACACAATTAAACACTGGGTCCATTCTTTGATCAGTGTCCTTGGCCTCATGTTCACCTTCTCTTTCGTCTTAAAATCAGACTTTGGGATGTGAGCACACCACAGTTTCTTATTCTCTGCATGCTGACCAGTTGTGGGTCACTACCTACTTCGAAAGAAGTTCATCTGATGAGGATTGACAGATTCACTCGACTACTGATGAAAAGACAACTTGGAAGCAGTTTATTACTATGTCCAAATAGCAGAATAACAACATTAGGTTCACCTTTGTGACCCATGACCTAGTCACCCTGTGGTTTGGGCCCCGTGAACTGTACCAGGTATGAGTTCCAGCTTGTGAAGCATGCCTTAAATATTACGTGCCATGTATAAATAAGCAGCACTAATGAACTCAGCGGGTTTAAAAATAGCATCAAGTTAGGAGCAGAAAGAGGTAAGGGGGATAGGAGAGTACGTGGGAAAGAGTAGTCATGGACTTGATCAAAACACATTACGTACATGTGTGAAATTCTTAACCACCAAACCTTTAGAAAGATATTTATTGATTAAACTGATATCTTGTAAAAAGTATTGAAGATCTGGGGAAGTTCTACAGTTCAGTTCTGGTAAGACAGACTTCAAATCATGCCTCCTTGGCACCTAGTTGAAGATCTACTTCAAAGGACTTAACTAGCTTTAGCATAAAGTTTCTATTTTTTTATTTTTTCCTTCCCAAAATTAGAAGACAAGAAGGAAGAATGGGGCATTACATTAAATGCCTCTTAAATTTTTATCCTCTTGTTGTAAAGCGGTAGACATTCCCTGTACTTCTAACTGTGGTGCTGTCAAGATTAGCAAAGGAGCCCCATTCTGCTCTGGGTTTGTAAAGATCCCATCTTGCTCACCATGGGGTGGAGAGGCAGTCAAGGAGTTTGCAGCTGGGAGATCAGATCTACACTAAAGTCATTGTCTACATAACATTCTCTTCTTCATATGTAAAAAAAAAATAAACTTCATTATTCACTCTGTGAACACGTTTTCAATTTTCTGTGGTCCCTCACACTTCTGCCCTCTCTCCCCATCTTAGCATCTGCTAACTCCTCCATTCTGATTGTGAGCTCTGCTGTCCACAGTGAGTGCGTGTCTATTCTCCTTTAATTTCCTATCTGCATCTTTCTGGCCCTGAGGTAATAACTGGTAAATCCTGGGGTATGATAAAGAAAATACCTACACGCTATTCCTTAATGACCAGATCATTCCTATGAGTGATACCATTTTTCTTGCCAACTGGCAGTTTACAGTACCAGAACAAAAAGTTTCACCATGACATCCAGACATGGTCTTAGGAGCACAAAAAGACAACACCATTGCATTTTCATGACCTAACTTTCGTTTTCAGTAGTAAACCACTTTCTGGAAGTGTGGTACTTATAATCTCACAGTTATAGGTAGTGAAAATAGTAATTAAAAGACAAATGTTTGATAGAATACACAAGCCTAGCTTAGATATTTAAAATCCTTATAAAGCTACTGCAGTGTATGTATTTTAGAAGTAATTTCAATTAATTTACTTAAAGATACAATAATTTTATTATATCTATTAGTGTGTTTCATAATAAAGATGTATCCAGAATCACAATAAACGTTCACTTCTTAGTCATAACAAAGAATTTAAAGGGCATCCTATATCCCAGGTCACTCTGATGGTTAAAGTAATTGGCGTCAATAGTAGTTCAACATTCCAAAGTGTTGGCAACATCCATGTCTCCTCGAAACTGACATTAAATCAAACACGGTAATGGGCCGTCCTGAAGCATAGGATGGAACTGTCTTAAAGACCAAGGCATGGCTGTTCAGGCTGCAAGATAGTCCTGCCTCATTAGTAAGAAGCTTCGTTTGTTAGACCAGCTGGAGTTCAATGCAGCATTCTAACCCTGGGGAGTCCTGCTGTAGGCACTAAAAAGAGGGAATGAAGATTTCTTTTCCGAATTAAGTTGTCAAGTAGCTCATTTACACTACACACTGAGTGCATGTGGGCGAGCTGATGAGGATGATGACATATGAGGCTGCAGACACGTAAATGATGCCAGAGATAGAGATCCACAGCACAACCCACTTAGGGAGATGGAACATAACTTCTATTATCTGCAGGAGGTAAAATCATGTGGCTTTTGCCCTTAAAATTTGCAAGCGATCCTACTGGGTTTGGAAATGTAAGAAAACCTCATTTCCTGAACATTCATATTTTGATATAATATTAGTGTATAGACCCAGAGACATGATAAGTTTGCTTGAAGTTTTTTTTTTTT
>CABHPR010140142.1:28190-51478 GCA_902168415.1 Peromyscus melanophrys | reverse complement strand
GCCTGGGCACACTCTCAGCCTCTGCCTGGGCACACTCTCAGCCTCTGTTGTCGCTTCGTCACAGCTGAAACTCTTATGTCTGCTTCTCTGAAGAACTTGGACCATCTTTCCATAACCACCTCATTCAGAAAGCCAAATATTAGACTAGGACTCTGCCTTGCGTCATCTTTTTGTTTGTTTGTTTGTTTGTTTGGGGGGGGGCTTTTGTTTTTGTTTTTCGATATAGGGTTTCTCTGTGTAGCTCTGACTGCCCTGGAACTCACGGATTTGCCTGCCTCTGCCTCCCGGAGTGCTGGGATTAAAAGTGTGCACCACCACCACCTGGCTCTCATCCTATTTCTTTAATATAACCCCTGTCCCATTCCAAAGCAAGTACCCAGGTCGTTCAGCCATGCAGAAGCCAGCTGTTTGTTCGACTTCATTTGGTTTGGGTTTTTGAGACAAGTTCTCACATTGCAGCCCAGGTTGGAATAGGCTCACTATGTAGCCTAGGCTAGTCTCAAACTCACCACAGTGCTCTATCTCCTGAGTGTTGGGATTACAGGTGTGAGCCACCACAGCTTAGAGCGATTTCTTTTTTGATTCTGTGCCATAGACACTGTCCTCATTCTGTTCTCTTTTCAGTTACTGACCTTTAGCTGCATCTGTTTTACAGTGCTTCCCTCTGCCTCCCTGTAATTCTCAAGAGCAACCAAAGCTGTGGGAATGCTTCTTCCCATAACTTTGTAAGTGCAGAAACTTAGTCAGATCTATAAAAGGTTCAGCCAAGGTTGTACAAGGAGTGAGTGCTGGGGTTGAGATTGGATGCTTGGTCTGCCTGTGGATAGTGATCTCAGCTACTGTGCTACCTTGGCTTCTAAACTATGATGGTCCAGGATTTGTTTGCAAATACAAACTCTCTGTCTATTGCATATGATAAAGTCCAATTTTAACACTATGTAAGACCCCCATGTATAATATTTTTAAAAGAAAACAGAAGAAAAATCTTGTGACTGGGTGTTTGGTGGAGATTTCACAGTTACTTCTTAGACCTACCTTAGATTTCTACTCAAATATTCCTCAGCTTGTAGTGACTTTATAAAAGATTCTTAAATTGGTGTGATGATAAGCTATAAACAAGGAGAGAAATTTTTATAAAACTTGATGAATAAAGGACTTCTACATAAAAATACAAAGAGCTTTTGAAAGTAAATAATGAGCAAATAACCCAATAAAAATTGAACAAAAGGTCTGAACTCAGGTCCTACCACAGCTTCATAAAAGAACATGGGAAGGGTCTCAGAATCATTATTAGAAAAATGAAAATTAGGTGCCCCGTACCCCCACCCATTGCAGCCCTCGTTGCAGGCCATCAGGCAAGACCCCTGCAGGCAGGCCTGACTACTACCACCCACCATCAGACCCTGTAACCTAAAAGCCCTACTCCACCCCCTCAAACCAACCCATCCCCTCCAAGATTGCAACTGCTCCCTGAGACACTGATTCCGCCAGCTCTGATTGGACCGAGAGGTGAGTCATCATTTTCCTAACCAATCACCCCAGCCTCTAGGCCTTAGGACCAGGGGCACAAGCTGTGCCCCCATACCCACACCCATTGCAGCCCCCGTTGCAGACCAGCAAGCTAGAATCCTGAGGGCAGGCCTTCCCACCACCACCCCCATTGGACCTTACAATCTACAAGCCCCATTCTGTCCCCCAAACTCACCCATACAAGAAACACACCTCAACTTCAAAGACAGATACTACCTCAGAGTAAAGGGCTGGAAAAAGTCTTTCCAATCAAATGGACATAAGAAGTAAGCTGGTGTAGCTATTCTAATATCTAACAAAATAGACTTCAAACTAAAATTAATCAAAAGAGATGGAGAAGGACATTACATATTCATCACAGGAAAAGTCCATCAAGATGAAGTCTCAATTCTGAACATTTATACTCCAAGTACAAGGGCACCAACATTTGTAAAAGAAACATTACTAAAGCTTAAATCACACATCAAACCCCACACACTAATAGTGGGAAACTTCAACACCCCATTCTCACCAATGGATAGGTCTGCCAGACAGAAACTTAACAGAGAAAAAAGGGAACTAACAGACGTTATGACTCAAATGGACTTAATAGACATCTACAGAACATTCCACCCAAACACAAAAGAATATACCCTCTTCTCAGCACCCTATGGAAACTTCTCTAAAATTGACCACATACTCAGTCACAAAGCAAATCTCAACAGATACACATCAAAATTGAAGTAACCTCCTGTATTTTATCAGACTACCATGGCTTAAAGTTAGAATTCAACAACAACAAAAATTACAGAAAGCCTACAATCTCATGGAAACTGAATAATGCTCAACTGAATCACCACTGGGTCAAGGAAGAAATAAAGAAAGAAATTAAAGACTTCCTAGAATTCCATGAAAATGAATGTACAACATACCCAAAGTTATGGGACACTGTGAAAGCAGTACTAAGAGGAAAGTTCATAGCTCTAAATGCTCACATAAAGAAGTTGGAGAAAGCTCACACTCGCAACTTAACAGCACACCTGAAAGCTCTAGAACAAAAAGAAGCAAACTCACCCAGGAGGAATAGATGCCAGGAAATAATCAAAGTGAGGGCTGAAATCAATAAAATAGAAACAAAGAGAACAGTACAAAGAATCAATGAAACAAAGAGTTGGTTCTTTGAGAAAAATCAACAAGATAGACAAACTGTTAACCAAACTAACCAAAAGGCAGGGAGAGAACATCCAAATTAACAAAATCAGAAACAAAAAGGGACATGTAACAACTGACAATGAGGAAATCCAGAGAATCATCAGGTCATACTACAAAAACCTGTACTCCACAAAATTGAAAAATCTAAAAGAAATGGACAATTTTCTGGATAGGTGCCATATACCAAAATTAAGTCAAGACCAGAAAAACAATTTAAATAGCCCTATAACTCCTATGTAAGTAGAGACAGTCATTAAAAGTCTCCCAACCAAATAAAGCCCAGGGCCAGATGGTTTCAGCACAGAATTCTACCAGAATTTCAAAGAAGAGCTAATACCAATACTCCTCAAATTGTTCTACACAATAGAAACAGAAGGAACACTGCCAAATTCTTTCTATGAGGCTACAGTTACCCTGATAGCCAATCCACACAAAGATGCAACAAAGAAAGAGAATTACAGACCAACCTCCCTCATGAACATTGATGCAAAAATACTCAATAAAATACTGGCAAACCGAATCCAAGAACACATCAAAAAATCATCCACCATGATCAAGTAGGCTTCATCCCAGAGGCACAGGGATGGTTCAGCATATGAAAATCTGTCAATGTAACCCACCATATAAACAAACTGAAAGAAAAAAAACCACATGATCATCTCATTAGATGCTGAAAAAGCCTTTGACAAAATCCAACACCTCTTCATGATAAAGGTCTTGGAGAAACGAGGAATACAAAGAACATACCTAAACATAATAAAGGCAATTTACAGCAAGCCGACAGTCAACATCAAATTAAATGGAAACTCATAGCAATTCCACTAAAATCAGGAACAAGACAAAGTTGTCCACTCTCCCCATATCTATCCAATATAGTACTCGAAGTTCTAGATAGAGCAATAAGACAACAAAAGGAGATCAAGGGGATAGAAATTGGAAAGGAAGAAGTCAAAGTTTCACTATTTGCAGGTGATATGATATTACACAGATTCTACCAGGGAACTCCTACAAATGATAAACACCTTCAGTAATGTGGCAGGATGCAAGATTAACTCAAAAAAATCAGTAGCTGTCCTATATACAAATGATTAAGCGGCCAAGAAAGAAATCAGAGAAACGTCACCCTTTACAAATAGCTGCAAATAATATAAAATACCTCGGGGTAACTCTAACCAAACAAGTGAAAGACCTGTATTGCTGTGGATGATTGATTGATAAATAAAACACTGATTGGCCAGTAGCCAGGCAGGAAGTATAGGCAGGACAAGCAGAGAAGAGAATTCTGGGAAGTGGAAGGCTGAGGCAGAGAGATGCTGCCAGCCGCCGCCATGAGAAGATGTTAAGATACCGGTAAGCCATGAGCCATGTGGCAACTTATAGATTAATAGAAATGGGTTAATTTAAGATAAGAACTAGATAACAAGAAGCCTGCTGCGGCCATACAGTTTGTAAGTAATGTAAGTCTCTATGTGTTTACTCGGTTGGGTCTGAGCGACTGGGGGACTGGCGGGTGAGAGAGATTTGTCCTGACCATGGGCCAGGCAGGACCAGGAAAACTCTAGCTACACTGTATGACAAGAACTTTAAGTCCTTGAAGAAAGAAATTGAAGAAGATATTAGAAAATGGAAAGATCTCCCATGCTCATGAATAGGTAGGATTAACATAATAAAAATGGCAATCTTACCAAAAGCAATATACAGATTCAATGCAATCCTCATCAAAATCCAAACACAATTCTTCACAGACATTGAAAGAATAACACTCATCTTCATATGGAAAAACAAAAAAACCTAGGATAGTTAAAACAATCCTTTACAATAAAGCAACTTCTGGAGGCATCACCATTCCTGACTTCAAGCTCTACTATAGAGCTATAGTAATAAAAACAGCTTGGTATTGGCATAAAAACCGACATGTGGACCAATGGGATTGAATTGAAGATCCTGACATTAACCCACACACTTACAAACACCTGATTTTTGACAAAGAAGCCAAACTGTACAATGGAAAAAAGAAAGCTTCTCCAACAAATGGTGCTGACATAACTGGATGTCAACATGTAGAAGACTGCAAATAGATCCATATGTATCACCATGCACAAACTCAAGTCCAAGTGGCTCAAAGACCTCAATATAAAACCAGTTACACTGAACCTGATAGAAGAGAAAGTAGGAAGTAGTCTTGAACACATTGGCACAGGAGACCACTTCCTAAATATAACACTAGTAGCACAGACACTGAGAACAACAATTTATAAATGAGACCTCCTGAAACTGAGAAGCTTCTGTAAGGCAAAGGACACAGTAAATAAGACAAAACAACAACCTACAGAATGGGAAAAGATCTTCACCAATCCTACATCTAACAGAGGGCTGATCTCCAAAATATATAAAGAACTCAAGAAACTAGACAGCAAAATACCAAATGATTCAATTAAAAAATGGGCTACAAATCTAAACAGAGAATTCTCAACAGAAGAATCTCAAATGGCCAAAACACATTTAAGGAATTCCTCAACATCCTTAGTCATCAGGGAAATGCAAATCAAAATGACTCTGAGATACCATCTTACACCTGCCAGAATGGCAAAGATCAAAAACACTGATAACAGCTTTTGTTGGAGAGAATGTGGAGCAAGGCGAACACTCCTCCACTGTTGGTGGGAATGCAAACTTGTATAGCCACTTTGGAAATCAGTATGGCGACTTCTCAGAAAAGTAGGAATCAATCTACCTAAAGACCCAAGGATACCACTCTTGGGCATATAGCCAAGGGATGCTCAATCATACCACAAGGATACTTGCTCAACTATGTTCATAGCAGCATTATTTGTAATAGCCAGAACCCAGAAGCAACCTACATGCCCCTCAACTGAAGAGTGGATAAAGAAAATGTGGTACATATACACAATGGAGTATTACTCAGCTATGAAAAACAATGACATCATGAAATCTGCAGACAAATGGATGGAACTAGAAAATATCATTCTGAGTGAGATAACTCAGACTCAGAAAGATAAAGATGGTATGTACTCACTCATAAGTGGATACTAGATGTAAAGCAAAGGATAACCAAACTGCAACCCACACCTCCAGAGAAGCTAGGAAACAAGAAGAACCCTGAGAGGGACACCTTGGGAAGGGGAAGCTGAGGAGATCTCCATGAATAAACTGTGGATGGAATGAGGTGGGGACAATAGAGGGTAGGGGATGGGGGATGAGAACATGTGGAACTGGATGTTCAAGCTGGGGGAGGGGCAGAATGGGAGAGCAATGAAACAAGTATCTTGATAGAGGGAGACATTATGGGGTAAGGGAGAAACCTGGTGCTAGGGAAATTCCCAAGAACCCACAAGGAGGAACCCAGATTAGACTAGTAGCAACAGTGATGAGGGTGCCTGAACTGGCCTACCCTGGCAATCAGATTGGTGAATACCCTAACTGTCATCATAGAGTCTTCATCCAGCAACTGACTGAAGCAGATGCAGATCCACACCAGGCACCAGGCCGAGCCCTGGGAGGCCAGTTGAAGGGAGGGAAGTGGGAGTCTGTGAGCAAGGGGAGTCAAGATCATGTTGGGGAAATCTTCAAAGACAACTGAACTAAGCCCATAGAAACTCCCAAACTTTAGACTGACAGCTGTGGAACCTGCATGGGACCAGACTAGACCCTCTGCATACAGGAGACAGTTGTGTAGCTGGGTCTGTTTGAGGGGCCCTTGGCAGTGGGATCAGGATCTATCCCTGGTGCATGAGCTGGCTTTCTGGAGCCCATTATGGGCAGACACCTTGCTTCACCTTGATGCAGCAGGGAGGGGCTTGGTCCTACCTCAACTAATGTACCAGGCTTTGCTGTCCCTCCATAGGAGGACTTATCCTTTTAGAGGAAGGGATGGGGGGTGGGTCAGAGGGGAAGGTGTGTGTGGGAAGATCGGGAGGAGGGATGAGAGGGGGATCTGTGGTTGGTATGTAAAATGAATAAAAAAATTTTTTAAATAAAAAAATTAAATAAGATAAACATGTTTCCTGTCTTCAGAGAATGTGTATTCTTCTATGTAGGCAGATATTAATCAAATAATTATGGAAATGTGTATTTATGAAAAATACTATGTAGTAAGGTAATTATGTAAATACATGTGATAACAAAATTGCATTGTTTATTTTCAAGGCGAAAAACAAAAACACAAGCAAAACAAAACAAGAAAAAAGAAAAATGAAAATTAACCACAATGAAAGTCTATGCACTTATGAGGATTCTAAAATTAAAAAGACTCCCTGATTCAAGTGTTGGTAAAGATATGTGATAGCTGGAACCTTTATAGACAACCCAAAAACCTGAGCAATGAATCCAAGGTCCATGACTATAAATCCAGCACTCTGAGATCAGAAGTTCAAAGTTATCCTCTGCTACATGTGATCTCAAGACTTTCCCATGTGACATGTAACCAAGCCTTCAAAAGAAATAAAAACTCAACTGGAAACAACCCAAATGTCAATTAATAGATGACAGAGTAAACAGACGGTAGAAAAGCCATGCATGGAATATTACTCACTGATAAAAAAGGAAGCAGTAATATGCATGCAACTCAAAATAATTTTGCTGAGTGTGAAGACATAGACTAAAGACAGAGTTCATACTTTATGAGTCCACTTGTTTAAAATTCCAGGAAATGGAAACCAGTTACAGCGATAGAAGGCAGAGCAGTAGTTGCCTGGAAAAGAATGGGGGAAAGACATGATGGAGGGGAGGAGGTGGGAGGTGGAAAGTCTCATTGTTTATGTTGTGCTGGTGGTTTGAAACATAGATCTTAGTAAACGTGGTATGGTAACACACATCTGCAAACCAGTACCCAGGAGGCTGAGGCAGGAGGATCAAAATTTTTAGAGCAGCTTTGGATGATAGCAAGACTTTGTCTGCAAGAGAAAAAGAGAAGTTATCAAATTGTTATTCATGGAGTTAATTTTTATGTTGATTACATTGGACTTTAATAAGGCTGTTAAAATTTAGCCCACTAAGTTTTTTTTTTTAAAACAGATATTATTTTTTCATTCTTTGTTTTGAATGACTGATTTATTCTGGTTCATGAAATGACACTCCATTTATTAAGGGAAACAGGAAATCAAACAAAATCTGCCAACGGAAAGGAGTCCACTGTCTTCCAGTTCAGCTTCTTTGGTATTGCCCTTCTCCCAGGATACATTGGTGAGTGGAGACCTTTGCAAGCTTCAAGGATGAAGACTAGGACTCGGGGCTGTACACAGGAGTCTGTAGCTTGTCATTTAGTGCCTTCATAGCCTCTGGCTAAGAGGCAGGTGCACTAGATTTGTCTATTGAGGGTGAGCTGGTCCCACCTGCTACCTGGCTTCCATCCTTGCCTGCACAGTTGTTTTTTTTTTTTTTTTTTTCGAGACAGGGTTTCTCTGTGTAGTTTTGGTGCCTGTCCTGGATCTCTCTTTGTAGACCAGGCTGGCCTTGAACTCACAGAGATCCGCCTGGCTCTGCCTCCTAAGTGCTGGGATTAAAGGCGTGTGCCACCACTGCCCAGCTAGGGTTTTTTTTTTTTTTTTATTTTTTTTTTATATTTTTTTTGTTCCCCCGCCCTTGGCTTTTGGTCATCTCCTAGCCTCCCTCGACCTCCTCAACAACTTGGGAGGACATGTGGAAAGTTCTAGAGCAAGCTCTGGGGGAATACCGGTACGTTCCTGCTTTTCCCACATCATTCTGGCCCAGGGTGCTGTCCTGAATGGGGGAATAGAGGCTGCTCTGAGAATTTACTGGCTTTCTTGCAGCTGGCTGAGAAAGCTGACATTAAGGGCTTGTGGTTCTTCCACAACATTCAGGAAGTTTCTGTTACCACGTCCCCATCTTTGGTACAGAGGCAGTACTGGATGGAGCTGGTGAGGGACCTAGGCCACAATATTTGAAATGTTTCCTTTCAAGTTTGCTGTATGGAGAGGATACACCTCTCAAGGTTTGCAGATAACACATCTCCTGACCATCTCCACCCCACCCACTAGGGGCTCAGCCTGGGCAGGTGACACCAAGTGGGTGAAAATAACCAGGCTGGGGCTATAATCTTTCCATTCTGTGTGCTCCCACCCACCCTCCACTTCCATGACCCATTTTTTTTTAACTCTCTCCTTCCACTTCTCCTAGGAACCTCTGCCTTAATTCCCAAGGCAGGTGTGGTTACTATATAGCCTTGTCCTTAATTCCTTTTCTCTAAGACTTATGTTTAAAGTCAACCCACTGTGTCCCAAGCTTTGCTATCATCGAAGGGGTCTTTAGAAGAACTTGGAAGTTTCTTTTATTCCTGCCAAAGGGATTTTTTTTCCCTAGGATGCCCTGCTGAGCCAGAAAAAGGCTGAGCAGGGGGCAAACACAGCCCTGCCTTTATGGTATCACTGCAATACACCCAGACTGAGGTCCAAACTGGATCTGGCTGGTGATGAACAATGTCACACACAAATACAAGGAAAAATTCTCACTTAATTTCTAAACTGCTATCCTTATTACAGATATGTAGTTAACGTTTTATTTAAATTAAATAATTTAAATTACATGCAATTTTATTTCTATATATTCTTGCTCTATGAATTGCCTATGTTTAACAAAAACTGATCAGTTTACTTTATCAACTGCTTAGGGGACTCATATATTGAAATTCACTTAATATAGTTTTTAAGATAAAACTTTTTGCTGTAGATATAAAGTTTTAAGGGAAGATAATTTATGCTGATGGATTATATGAAATTATTTGTTTATATTTTGATAATTTTTATTCTAAAGGAATGAATTTTTAAATAAATTAGCCTGTAAAAGTTTTAGATGGTATGCTTGTAAAACAAGAAACAGAGCTTTAATAACTTTTTATAATAGTGAATAAGGAAAATTAATAAAGTTAGACATAATCTAAGCATTTGCATGTTAATTTATTTAAAAGTCATTGATTTTTCCTGGGTGTTTAAATAGATGAGAATAGCTCATAGCAGGTTTGTTTTTTGGTTGTCTGCCTAGTTTTAAATGGCTGAGCTTTCTCTCCAGCCCCATAGCATGTATTTATGAGGATAAATGCTGGTCTCCAAAGGAATATGCCCAGCGATGTCCTTGCTTTGAGTAAGAATTCCAGAAACTGAGGATGGGGGGCATCTCTCAGATTCCCCTTTCATATCACACTCCTAACTTGGCAATTTGCTCAGTTGGAGAGGGTTTGTGAAAAAGACCAGAAAGCTCTGTATGATCTGTCTCTAACGGAATCTCAGGACTCACTCCATAGCACAAAGGTATCCTCTCCACAGAAGTTGTTCTAGGGCAGCCAGGCACCGAGTGCTGCCAGTGTCCACGTCTTCAGTCGAGCGTTGGCTATAATCTTTCAGGCTAAAATTTCATGAGACCACGCATTTTCTTTTCCTTTGATGCCCAGAGGCAGAACAAAGAAATTACAAGAGGCAACAAATTTTCTGTCACAAGGCCTGAGTTCAAGATTAGGTTTCACTTCTCTGTGATCTTGGACAAATATCAAAACCTGGCTGAGCTTCAGTAATTTTACCGACTTGCTTATTTCTTTCTTTGTCAGGGTCCTCTAGAGCAGCAGAACCGACAGAATGAATCTGTGTTAAATACATTAGATTGGCTTGCACAGTATGATCCCTGCAGTCCATCAATGGCTGTCTTCACGTAGGAGAGGCTGAGGGCAGACAGCTGTTGAGTCCATGAGGCCGGATGTCCTGCAAGTTCCAATCTGGTGCTGAAGACCTGGAGGATCCCTGGGGGAGCCCCTGCTCTTCATCCACATTGGAAGGCTGAAGACAGGTTTCCATGTCAGTTAAGAATGGCAGCATCAGCAGCAGGGTAGATGAACAGGTGTGTGTGTGTGTGTGTGTGTGTGTGTGTGTGTGTGTGTGTGTGTGTGTGTGTGTGTGTGTGAATAAACTCGAAGGTGAGACACTAAGAAAAGCAGACAAAAGGAAACTCTTTTGGCTCAGACCTCCCTATCCCTGGCCCACATCACCTGAAAGTGCTGCCCACAGTTAGACCGGCTTCTCCTGCTACAGTTAACCCAATCAAGAAAATCCCTCGCAGGTATTCTCAGGGGTATGCACCAAGATTAGCTGTCACAGTTTGTTTACTATTTTATTTCATTTTGTTTTCTTTCTTTCTGATACCGGGGATTCAACCAGACAGGCAAGCACTCACTCTACCCCTGAGCCATGCCTTCACGCGAGCTCCTCCCACACCATTACAGACTCCATGCTGTGTCTCATGTGACATCAACTGATAACCATCATCAAGATTCGCATGAGAACGTGACCGAGGTCCTGACAATCCCGGTATCTACTAGATGTGTTTACACTAGACACTGGTGCTGTCAGGACTTGTGCTGCTCAAACTCCTCCATCAGTTGGAAGACAGTCACTGGAGGTTGCCTGTCATGTTGTGTGGAAGCTGGAGAATAACAATGAGGGTGAAAAATAGGTCAAACAGTGGCAGGCAAAGAGATTGTCGCCCTAAAAGAAACTCAAGAGCTGACACCTTTATCCAGAAAGGTCCAAATCCTCAGTTTTATCCCCAGTTAAAGCCATAGAAGAGCAGGGAATAGACAGAGGAAATAAGGAAGGAGAGAGGGACAGATGGGGATTCCAGTGGGGAGTTCTGTGATATGATCATCTGGGTTGACAATAAAGGTGAGGGTTGGCTAACCAGAAGCAGGGGGTAGGGAATGTCAGCTGGTGTGGGCCAGGTGTGCTCATGTTTGCCTGCCACACAGACAGAGCAGTCATTGTCTTTGGCATAGAGCATTGGGAGGAAGTGGATATGGGGTGTTTTCAGGGTATAGATTGAGGATGAGAAGAGTAAAGGTCATCTTTGCATGTTAGATATGATCATGAAGTAGAGAGAAAGAAAACTACCACCAGTTGGTTGAGGGTTCTTTCAGTGTTTACCGGGAAATCTCCGATGTCATGACAGGGAGGTTTAGGTGAGATCTCTTTGTAGGGTAGCTCTGGGCTTGGAGCACAAGCCTCCCAAGCACCCAGCAGCTCATATTAGTTGAGCCAGCAGTCTTGGTGGCCGCTCCACTTGCAACGACACCCTATAGCTCCTCCAGCCTCTCCCTTTGGCTGTACCTCCATGGACTTCTGGGCTCCACTCCCCACCATCTCTGCTTCTCTCAGCTTTCTGGAACTCTAATTGCCTCCTGGAGGCAACATTAGCAGTTTTCTACCCTCCTTGGTACAGCTTGGCCTGCTCTGCCTGTCAGCAAGGCCACAAGTAGGCAGTAAAAACACGTGGATAAGACTTTGCTGGTGCCCACACAGACTCTTATCTGTAAAACTCCATGCTTACTCACACTTGTGTTCACAGGCTCACCGGGTCTGCCTAGTGCAAACGTCAGGGATGGGGAAGTCTGCCTACCTGATGGATTAAGGACACCTGCAAGATGGGTCGGGGGCATATAAAGCAGCTGTTGGGGGCATTTAAGGGTCATCAGAAGCCTTCCTCATCAAAGGGAAGCATTATGGGGTCGTTTCAGGGTGTCTGAAGAAGCCGTGACGGAGGCAAAATTTCCTAAATCCAAGCCACAGCTTTGGCAACAGTCTGACCACTACAGGGAATTCTGAGATTGGAACAGGAACCTTGAGCAGCCATGAGCATAAAGCACCCTAAAGTCATGAAGACAGCACCCCCAGCACAGACAAAGCAGCTGGTTGGCTGTCAGCTCCATAATTTCTGTAACTATAGTAGGAAGTTCAGAGTAATGACGGCCACCGCCTCCACCGGAACTTCAGGTACCATCACTTCTAATCCCTATGGACTCGGAGACTGTGGAGACATAATAGCAATATAGTGACTACTGATCCAACCATGGTGGGGTAGAGAAGGAGGAGCTGGAAGCTGGCAATCAAGCGGCCAAACTGCTTGCTTCTGACAGCTCCAATTATTCTTTCTCCCTGTCTGTTTCTGTCTATCTCAGTTTGTCTGTCTGTCTTTGCCTCTGTCTTTCTCTGCCTCTGTCTGTGTCTCTTCTGTCTCTTTCTCTGTCTCTGTCTCTCTCCTCTCACACTTACAACAGAGATATAACATAAAATTAACATTCTTCAGTGAGCCAAATACCCTTAGGGAGGGCTGAGTAAGAATTTGCCTAACTCTCACTGCTTACCACAAGCAACAGACTATACCAACCTAGTTGAGCATTAGTCCATTGGTCTCTAAGGTTTATTATTCCAACATGTCCACACTTAGACATGACTCTCCAAGATCATAATGGTTTCTAATCTGCTCAGATTACCAGGCATACATCTTCACTGCATATGTAACTTTTAAGATCTTGGTGGAGGGGGCTAGTGCTTTTATGTTGCTGTTATCAAACTCACGTTATTCCACAGTGATTGCCTTAGTGGTGTCTGTTAAACTGCTGCAGATCCAGATGTGCCTGACCCAGACTCTGAGAGGCAGTGAGCTGCTTCTCAGACTAAGCTGACCGCACGGATCAGAGAGCAGTTAAAGCTCGGCCAAAGGTGCCATCATTACCAGGGCATACCCCGACAAAAGCAGTGCCTGTGGGTAGGTATGGACGTGCAGATGAACCACCCTGGCGACGGTCTCAGGGAACAGTGCTGGCTTTATTGTACATGAGCAACTGCTATGTAGTGGAAGCCTACTGACAATGAATCACAGCGGTTCTCAACCTTCCTAGTGCGGCGACAGACACTTTAACACAGTTCCTCATGGTGTGGTGACCCCCGGCCATAAAATTATTTCGTCGCTACTTCATAACTGCAGTTTTGCTGCTGTTATGAATCGTAATGTAAATATGTGATATGTGACCCCTGTCGTGAACCACAGATTGAGAACAGCTGGTTAGCACATTACCTTGGATTAGATAGAGACATGGGAGAGTCCAGACTCATCTACAGGCCAGCTACCTGATACTCACACTACTTCAGAATTCAGTGTTCTGACTTCCGGGGCATGGTGTGCCATGCTTCTTATTTAGAAGTGCAGTGTACTAAGCATTTTTCTCTTACACAAAGGAGGCTGGAGAGTTGGTTCAGAGGTTCTTCTTATATAAAAATAAAAATGAATCTTAAAAAAAAAACTATTCAAAGGAGAACAGAAAAGAACTGTAAAGTAGATGTCCAGATCAGAGAATAGTCATGTAAGAGAGCCCACGGGAGTCAAAAACTTAGAAAGACTGGCTCTCACTAATCCTAAGAGATGATTTGTTGATGCACACTTGCTTTTATAGGACCAAGTAATCTCTTCATAGTAACAAAGGCACAAGATATGAAATTTTGTTAAAAATATTTATTGTAAATCCTTTCTTTATAAAATCTCTAACCAATTAAAAAGAACACATTACTATAAATTCCTTTCACAATAGAAACACGGTAAGATATCCAGAAATAAGATCTGATTTCTTTAAAAATGAAGTTAAAAAAATCTTATTGTGGGATATATAAAAGATGAAAGTGTGAGAAGAATTTGAAACAACAAATAAAATGGATAAGAAAATTATTTTAAGTATAGCAAACTGTGTCCGATTCTGATGTATTGATAAAGGAGTAATCTGAATCAAGTAAAATAATCAAGATCTCAGTAATGAATTTTAGTATGCCTGGGAACATAATGTTGGACAAAGGCAAAATTTCAAAACAATGAGAGAAGTATTATGTATTTAAGAAATGGTTGGCACATTTGGTTTGTCCATCTGGATGAATACAAAGTTGAAACCTTATTACAGGTGGCTTGAAAAGCAATTTACAGCTATCAAATAATTAAATGAAAGCAAAAGGAAATAAAACTTTATATTTTTATATTATTTAGGCATTGGAAAGAGCTGTTCAATCAAGATATAAATATAGAAATTAGGGGAGCACAAATAGATGATACCTTAGGCAGACTCTCCAGTGATCATCTCTCTGCAGAGACACAGATCTGAACAGCTGTGCATGGCCAGACTGCCCCCACAAGAGCTAAGTGAGTCAGCTCAGATGCCATGGTGTCTGATGCAGTCTATGAGTTTGCATTCAGGAAGCAAGAATATATGGGTTTCCTGTATCAGTTTTCCTTCAGCTCCAAACTGCACAATGTGGAAAGGGAAGCCCTCTGTTTATTGGGTGGTTGGGTAGGGGACTAAGTCTAGGCTTTAGACTTCAAACCCAATGCCAGGCTTGCTATGATGAAACCAGGTAGAGTTCTGTAGTTCATTGTCCAAGACTAGTAACCACAGATTCAACTTCTGGAATAAGATTAGCCATAGTACCTGGGCAACTTCAGGTAGCAGAGCTAGAAACAAGACAGCATCTGCTGGGGAGCAAGGCAAGGATTTGCCCTAGACCCAGTGCCACGCTCATGAAACCTAACACCAAGAAGGCCCTAATGGTCCCTGTCTCCAGGCCAGACATAGTGGATTGAGCCTCTAGACCAGTAGTTCTTTTTTTTTTTTAATTTGAGATTATGGTTTGTTTCCTTGATAGAAATGTGGCAAGAAGGTTTGAACTCTCAGCCAAAGTAAGCACTCCTATCTTTTTTTTCATTCTTTCCTTTTATTAAAAGATTTTCTATTCATTTTACATATCAACCACAGATTTCCTTGTCCTCCCTCCTCCCATCCCTCAGCCTTCCCCCCCAACCCACCCCCCATTCCCACCTCCTCCAAGGCAAGTTCTCCCATGGGGAGTCAGCAGACCCTGGTACATTCAGTTGAGGCAGGTCCAAGCCCCTCCTCCCTGCACCGATATACCAGAAGTTCTTAACCTGTGAGTCTAGACCCCTCTGGGTGGAGTCAAATGACCCTTTCATAACAGCAGCAAAATTACAGTTATGAAGTAGTAATGAAATAATTTAATGGTTGGGGGTCATCACAACATGAGGAACTGTATTAAAGGATCACAGCATTAGGAAGGTTGAAAACCACTGCTCTAGACCCATTGGGTGTCAGGAAAAAATCAGCAGCTCCAGGTGATCAAACTTTTATTCTAGTCAGCATTGCAATGACCTTGGGACATCAGTAGCAAGCAGCCAGTAGCAAAGTAGATACAGGTCATATACCTATGCTGTGCTGGTCTTTTTGATTCTGGGCTCTGTGTGTTACCAAGACCAGTACTGTTGGTAGCCATATGACTTCCCTACATGATCCTTGCCCCAGTTCCATATGGCACAATCTAGAGAATAAGCATCTGCTTGGTTAAAGGAATAGTTTCAGGGTCTAGTTGTATGTGAGCTGGGACTAATCCTTCCCTGATAAGGTAAAGAGTTGGACAAAATCCAATTGTGTGCCTGACCATAGGCCAGCAATGGTAGCTAAGATTTGAGTAACTACCCTGGCCAGGCTCCATGCAAAGGCTTGTGGGTGTCTTAGTCTGCTTTATATTGCTGTGATACAGACCATGACCAAAAGCAACTCAGGATGGAAAGGGTTTATTTGGCTTATGCATCCCAATCAGAGTCTATCAATGAGAGAAGCCAAGGCAGGAACTCAGCAGGCCAGGAACCTGGAGGCAGGAGCTAAAGCAGAGACCATGGAGGGATATTGCTTACTGGTTTGGTCAGTTTGTTGTTTTGTTTTTGTTTTTTTAATTGTTTGTTTTTTTTTTAATAACCCAGAACCACCTGCCCAGAGGTAGCACTGCCCTTAGTGATCTGGGCTCTTCCACATCAATCATATAACAACAACAACAACAACAACAATAATAATAATAATAAATAAAACACCCCATGGACTTGCCTATAGGCCAATTAGATCAAGGTATTTTCTTAATTGTGTTTCCGCAGTGCCAACTTGACAAAAACTAGCCTGCACAGCAGTGAAGGAAACTCTTTGCAGCTCCAGTCCCTGAGGACTCCACTTCTTGGTGGGAAGCCAGGGCCTTTTTATCTTTCTTGCCAACCCTCTCTGCCTTTTCCTCTATCCCTTCTCCGTTCCTTGTGTCAGTTCTCTACCCAAAGGAGCACTTTCTACTGGGAACTCCCAATGGTCACACTAGGCTGGGACACAGGTAGGTAAATTTCATTACCCTTGTAGTCCCCCACTCCAATCTCTCCAGACTTAATCTTGTAGTAGACTGCCTACAGGAACCCCTCCTTCTACTCTTCCTCCACTCTCTAGGGACTCCACCTCTTGGTGAGGACCCCAGTCACCTAGGTCTTTCAAACTGCTCTTATCAGCCTCTCCTCCTAGCCCATTTCCATTCCTTTGTATCACCTGACAACCTTCAGAAGCACTCTCTACAAGGGATACCACAGCCACTACACTTGCCTAGCATCCCAAGTGGGCAACAACAACCAAAGAGCAGAACGCCCACCCAACAAAGGCAAGACCAAATATCTATATCAAGAAATAAACTTCAAACGTCATAACCCTAGATGCTTAGATCCTGTTGCAAAAACACATACAAGAACAGCCATATGCCTCCTCATGAATCCAGTAACCCTGAAAAATGCAATTAGCTGAAGCACAGGACAAGGACTTCAATACAGCAATTATGGATATTTTCAAAGGACTTTTAAGAGAATATGAGCAAATTCCTTAACAAAGACTGTGAAAACACAAACAGTTGAATGAAACAATGGAAACATTTTGAGACATGAAAATAGAAACAGAATCACTAAAAAAGGAACCCCTACTGAAATAAAACTGGAAATGAAAAACTTAGGAAGTGGAATAAAAACCTCATAGGTAATCCTTGCTGACTAAGGACAAGATGTGGAAGAATTTTAGGTCTTGAAGAGGTAGAAGAGAGGAATATCTCAGTCAAATAAAATGTTAAATCTTGAAAAAGAAAAAACTCAGGCACAAAACATTCAGGAAATCTGAGACACTATGAAAAGACCAAACCTACAGATAATATGTATAGAGGAAGAAGGAAAAACCCAGGACAAAGAAACAAAATATTTTTTAAACCAATCACAGAAGAATAGTTTCCCAATCTAAAGAAGAAAATGCTTATCAAGGTACAAGAACCATACAGAATACCAAAGATGCAAAAACTAGAAAAGAAATCTCCACTGACAATAATAATCAAAATACTACATATACAGAACAAAGAAAGGTCATTAAAAGCACTCGGGAGGCAGAGGCAGGCAGATCTCTGTGAGTTCGAGGCCAGCCTGGGCTACCAAGTGAGCTCCAGGAAAGGCGCAAAGCTACACGGAGAAACCCTGTCTCAAAAAACCAAAAAAAAAAAAAAAAAAGCTGCAATGGAAAGAAGTACACATCACATATAAAGGCAGGCCCATTAGAGTAACATCCAAATTCCCAGTGGAGACTCTAAAAGCCAGAAGGGCCTGGACAGATGTGCTACAGACTCAAAGAGACCACAGATGCCAGCCCAGACTATTATACCCAGCAAAACTATCAATCACAATAGATGGAGAAAGAAAAGCATTTTACGATAAGACCAACTTAACCCATTTCTATCTGCAAATCCAGCTCTACCAAAGTCACTAGAAGGTAGACTTCAGTCTGAAGTGGTTAAACATAACCAAGAAGAAACAGGAATAATAATTCCAAAATAGTAAATCAAAAGAGGGGGAGAAAACCCACACCATAAAAATAAAATAATGGGAATCAATAAATGCTGCTCAATGATAATTATCAATATTAATGTTCTCAGTTCTCCAATAAAAAGACATAGACTGATAGATTAGAATAGAAAACAGATACTATCTTTCTGCTGCATTTAAGAAGCACATCTCACCATCAGAGGCAGACATTATCTCAGGGTAAAAGGATGGAAAAAAGTATTATAAGCAAATTGACTCAAGAAGCAAGCATATATAGCCATTTTAATATCTGACAAAATAGTCTTCAAACCAAAACTAATCACAAGGATTATATACTCATCAAAGGAAAAATCACCAAGAGGATATTGCAATTCTAAACAAATATGTACCAAACATGAGGGTATCCAAGTTTATAAAAGAAACAGTACCACAGCTAAAATCACATATTGACCCTCACACATAACATATGATAGCATGTGACTTCAAGACCCCACTGTGGTAGTTGGAATGTAATTGGCCCCTACAGGCTCATAGGAGTGGCACTATTAGGAGGTGTGGCTTTGTTGGAGTAGGTATGGCCTTGGAGGAAGTGTGTCACAGTGGGGGGTGGTCTTTGAGGTCTCAAGTATGCTCAAGCCATATTCAGTGTTTCAGACCACTTGCTATTACCTGCACATCAAGATGTTCAACACCCAGTTCCTTCTCCAGCACCATGTCTGCCTACACAACACCATGTTACACCATGATGATAATGGACTAACTTATGAAAATGTAAATCACCTAATTAAGTGTTTTTCCTTTATAAGAGTTGCCATGGTCATGGTGTCTCTTCACAGCAATTGAAACCCTAAGACTCTCAGCAATATACAGGTCATCCAGATAAAAACTAAACAGAGAAATGCTGGAGTTAAATAATGACATAAATTAGTGGCTGGGCAGTAGTGGTGCTTGCCTTTAATACCAGTACTGGGGAGGCAGATTAGACAGATCTTTGAGTTTGAGGCCAGCCTGATCTACAGAGTGGGTATTATTATTATTATTATTATTATTATTATTATTATTATTATTATTATGGCACAAATAAAATGGGTCTATTAAACGTCTGCAGAACATTGTACCCAAATGTTAAAGAATATGCTTTCTTCTCAGCAGCTGATTGGACATTGGAAATTCACCACATAGTAGTACACAAAGAAAGCATCAGTAGATATACAAAAACTGAAGAAACACCCTGCATTGTACCTGACCACCATGGATAGAGGCTGAATATCAATATCAACAGAAATAGCAGAAGTATGGAAACTGAACAACTTACTACTGAAGAAAAAATGAGTCAAGACAGTAGTAATAAAGAAGAAAAGTAAAACCTTTTAAGAATTTAATGAAAATTAAAATACACCATACCAAACCTATGGGGCACAATGGAGGCAGTTCTAAGAGGCAAGTTCAGAGCACAAAGTGGTTACATAAAAAAATAATAATGGAAGAAAACTCATATTAGCATATTAACCACACACCTGAAAGCTTTAGAACAAAAAGAAGAAATAACACTCCAAAAGAGTAGATGGCAAGAAATAAACAGGACTGCAATCAATGAAATAGAAACAATAACAAAACAATACAAAGAATCAGTGTAATGAGGAGTTGGTTCTTAGAGACAATCAAAAGATTCACAAACCGTTAGTCAAGTTAAACAACAGAACAAGAGATAAGATCCAAGTTAATATAATTAGAGATGAAAAGGTAAATATTACAAAAGACACCAAGGAAATTCAGAGAATCATAGGGACATACTTTAAAAATCTATATTCCACTAAACCTGAAAGAAATGGATGAATTTCTTGCTATGCATGTCCTATAAAAGTTAAATAAAGATCAACTAAGCAATTTAAACAAACTTATGACCCCTAGCAAAATGTACGTGGTTTTCTCCCAACCAAAAAAATCCCAGGGATAGATAGGTTCAGAGCAGAACTCTACCGGAAAGACCTTCAAAAAGAATTAATGCCAACACTTCTCAAATTATTCCCCAAAATAGAAACCAAAGGAACAGTTCCTATTTTTTTTTAAATAAGCCGCTATTACCCCGATACCAAAACCACACAAAAAACCCCAACAAAAAAGAAAATTACCAACATTATTTAAGAACATAGATGAAAAAATCTTTCAATAAAATATTTGCACACCAAATCCAAGAACACACCATCCACCATAATTCAGTAGGTTTCATTCCAGAGATGCAGGTTCAACCTATGTAAATTACTACATGAACAAAGTGGAAGACAAAAACCACATGATCCCCTAATTAGATGCAGATAAGGCCTTTGACAAAATTTAACATCACTTCATAATAAAAGTTCTGGAGAGATAAAGGATATAAAAGACTTACCTCAACATGGTAAAGGCAATTTACAGCAAGCCCACAACCAACATCACTCTAAATACAGAGAAACGCAAAGCATTTCCACTAAAACCAGAAACAAGACAAGGATATTTAGTATCTCCCTATTCAATAGAGTACTCGAATTCTTAACTGGATCAATAAGACAACTGAAGGAGATCAAGTAGATACAAGTAAGAAAGGAAGAATTCAAAGTATCATTAATTGCAGATGATATGATTTTATACATAAAGAACCCTAAAAATTTCACCAGAAACTCCTACAGCTAATAAGCATTTTTAGCAAAATAGCAGAATACAAAATTAACACACAAAAATCAGTAGCCTTCCTATATACAAATGATGAACAGATTGAGAAAGAAATCAAGGAAACAATGCCTTTCATGATAGCCTCAAACATATCATGGGTTAACTCTGATCAAGCAAGTGAAAGACTTGTATAATAAAAACTTTAAGGTATTGAAGAAGATACCAGAAGATCAAAAGATTGCCTATGCTCACGAATCAGTAACATTAATATTGTGAAAATGGCCATCTTACCAAAAGAAATCTACAGATTCAATGCAGTCCCCACCAAAATTCCAAAACAATTCTTCACAGAAATTGAGAAAAACAATTTTGAGCTTCATATGGAAACACACACAGAAGACAGCTCAAACAATCAATGATAATAATAGAAATAATTAATAATAATAACAAAAAGAACTACTAGAGGAGCATCATCTCTGATCTCAAGTTGTAATACAGAGTTATAGTAATAAAAACAGCATGGTATTAGCATAAAAACAGACACACTGATCAATAGAATCGAATTGAAGATCCAAACATAA
Organism: Peromyscus melanophrys; assembly: GCA_902168415.1. Taxonomy (NCBI): domain Eukaryota; kingdom Metazoa; phylum Chordata; class Mammalia; order Rodentia; family Cricetidae; genus Peromyscus; species Peromyscus melanophrys. The sequence goes on along the minus strand of CABHPR010140142.1, from coordinate 30,020 downwards.
GTCCAATCACCTATAGACATTTTAGTTTTTATAAAGAAGGCAAACGTACACATTGGAGGAAAGACAGCATTCTTAACAAATGGTGTTGGCCAAACTGGATGGCTTCATTCAGAAGAAAGAAAGAACAGAAGAATGAAAATAAATCCATATCTATTATCCTGCACAAAACTCAACTCCAAATGGATCAAGGACCACAACATAAAACCAGATACCCTTAATCTGATATAAGAAAAAGTGAGGAATATCCTTGAACTCTTTGGAAAAGGAAAGAACTTTCTGAACAGGACACCAATAGCACAGACACTAAGACCAACAGTTAATAAGTGGGACCTCATGAAACTGAAAAGCTTCTGTATGGCAAAGGACACCATCATTCAGGCAAAGTGGCAGGCTACAGAATGAGGAAAAAACCTTATCAATTATACATCTGATAGAGGGCTAGTATCCAATATATGTAAAGAAGTAAAAAAATACCTAGACATTAAGAAAACAAATAATAAAGTTTAAAAATAGGATACATAACTAAGCAGAGAGTTCTCAAAAGATGAAAGACAAATGGATGAGAAACTTTTAAAAGAAATGTCCGACATCTTTAGCTATCAGGGAAAAATAAATTTAAAGTACTTTGAGATCTCATCTTATACAAGTCAGAATGGTCAAGATCAATAAAACAAATGCCAGCTCATGCTGGTGAAGGTACAGGGAAAGGGGAAGCCTAATCCATTTCTGGTGGGTGTGCAAACTTGTACAGCCACTGTGGAAAACAGTGTGGCAGTTTCTAAGAAAGCTGGGAACTGATCTACCTCAAGACCCAGGATCTTTATCCACTCTGGGTGCATATGCCCAAAGGATTTTACACCCTACTCCAGAGATGCTTGCTCATCCGTGTTTGCTGATGTTCTATTCATAGTGGCCAGAAACTGGAAATAGCCTAGAAATGCATCAATTGATGAATAGATAATAAAAATGTGGCACATTTACAGTGGACTATTATTTGGCTGTTAAGAAAATTGAAATTACTAAACTCACAGATAAATTGGTGGAGCTAGAAAAATAATCATCTTGAGTGTGGTGGTTTGAATGAGAATGGCCCCCATAGGCTCATATATTTAAATTTTTGGTTCTGAGTTGGTAGACTTTTTAGGATGTGGCCTTGATGGAGGAGCTGTGTCACTGGCGATGGTCTCTGAGGTTTCAAAAGTCTATGCTTGACCCAATCTTGCTCTCTTTCAGCCTCCTTACTATGTGTCAGATGTCAGGTCTCAGCTACTACTCCAGCACCATGCCTCCCCACCTGCTGCCATGCTTCCTGCCATGATGATCATGGACTAACCCCTGAAACTGTAGCTTTGTTTTGTAAGTTGCCTTGGTCATGGTGTTTCCTCACATAAACAGGAGAGTAACTAAGACAGTGAAGTAACCCAGATGCAAAAAAAGATAAGTTTTAAGTTTCAATATTTGTACTACAATCCAAATAATCATGTAAGTTAGGTATCTAGTAAGGGACTAGCGGGGAGGAGAGGTTCACCCAAGGAGAGGGAAATAGAAGCTATGTTTATGGAGAGACAAAAGGGAAACTAGACCAGAAGGATTAAATAAGGAGGGAATAGAGAGAAGGGACAAGGAATAGATATGGAGAGGGACAACTAACATTAAAGCCATTGAAAAACCATATGGACACCTGCTACTGTAGAAGCTTTCTATAATATGTCTATATCTATCTATCTACATACCTATCTAGATACCTATATATATTATATATAGAGAGGGAGATAGAGATATAGATAGATAGATAGATAGATAGATAGATAGATAGATAGATAGATAGAT
>CABHPR010140142.1:0-28180 GCA_902168415.1 Peromyscus melanophrys | reverse complement strand
GATAGATAGATAGATAGATAGATAGATAGATAGATAGATAGATAGATGGATTGATGAAAGGAATCTAAATACGGTCACCAGATAATAGGGGAGACAGTGTCCCAACTAGATATCTTACACCACCAAGTAAAATCTCCAGAGCCAGGAATGGGTTTGCATCTTGTTGGCTCATTGGCAAATGGGTCCCATAGAGAAACCCAAACACCACGGGCTATTGCCAAGGCTGTTGGTTACTCTTCACAACCTGATAGTAAAACCTTATTGCTGAAGATAATACTTACTTATGGCACTGAACACAGAAAAATTGAGCTGGTATCTAACTAGAAGCTTCACCGCTACTGACTAGGGGTGGAAAGTTGTGCTGGAAAATACTTTGCATGCTACCAAGGGAGAAAGGTAATCAATATCATTCATTTATAAGCTCTGCAACCTACAACAGTGACATGCCTTCAAGATATACTGGGTCAACAGTAGCACAGATGTTACAGGAGTAACCAAATACTTTCTGACTGGACATGAGGCCCACTCAATGAAATGGAACCCATATTTGACATTGCTAAAGTGACCAAAAATCTGAGACTAGGTAAGTCATGGGTCTGGCGAAAAGCCTACTACTATTACTCTGCTAAAGGAATATAGCAATAAAATGACTCCTAATGGCTTACTGCTATACCGTAGATCAATGCCTCGCTCAGCCGTCATCAGGGATGCTTCTTGCAGTAGATGGGAATTAACAGAGACCCACAACTGGACAGTGTACAGAGAGTGAGAGACTTTGGAGTACTCTATCTTAAATGTGATGTCCCCATTAAAGCCCTTCCTTTAAGGCTCAAGGATTTATGCAGAAGAGGAGGTAAGTGAAAAGATTGTAAGTCCCAGAGATGGTGGATGACTTACAAGAAAACAGTGTCTTACAGATGCAACAGAGCTGATACACATATGAATTCACAGAGACTGTGGAAGTACATACAAAACCTGCACAGATTCAAGCCAGACAAGGTACTGACTCAGAGAGGGGGAAGTGGACACAGGGTCTCTCTCTCTTGACTAAGAAACTATGTACAGTTGATATCCACTAGGAAAGGGGAAATCAGCTTTCTCCAAAGAGTCTCACTGGACATATTGTCCACACTCCAGGGCAGGTACTATGCCCAGGAATAGTTGCCAAAAACACAAAATTAACTAAATGGTATTCTTGTAGACTTTTTGTCTCATTTTGCTTTGTTTTCACATTTTTGTTGTTTTATTGGTCTTTTGTCTGTCTGTTTTGAATTTGTTTTTTGTTGTTTGTTTTAGCTTTTAAAAGTGATAGACAATGTAAAGTTTGGTGGGTAGGGAGGTGGTGAGGATCTGAGATGAGTTAGCTGGGGGGAAAACATGATCAAAATATATTTTATGAAGGAAAATTTTCATTAAAATAAGAAAGGCAGGCAAGGGAAAGAGATGTTACCAGCATTAAAGGAACAACCTGCCGAGCCCAATCCTGTGTTCAGCAAATGAGCCTATAGAATGGAAAGGAAAGATAAAGCATTCCAATGAAAGCAAAAACAGAGAGGAGTGTATCTTTACCAGCTATGGTTAAAAGAAATACTAAAGACCTTTCTTCAGCTTGGAAAAAAAAAGACATTACTTAGAAGTGAACATGACAAAGTATAAAAGTAATTACCAAGTGGTCAGTCCCAAAATCACATGCATGATAGTAACATTACATAGACTGAATATATTGTATTACATAACTGTGAATACAAACACACACATATAAACATATGTAACGATTAAAGAAATAGAGGCCATGAATTTGGGAGAAAGCAAGGAAGAGTGCATGGGAAGGGTTGGAGGGAGGAAAGGGAAGGGAGAAACGAAGTAATAATACTTTAATTTCAAAAGCAATATAAGCAAATACAGGATGCTGTCATATTGTAAACATGGTACATAAATTATTTATATAGTGTGAAGTCTAAAAAGACAATTAAGAATAAATACACTTGGGACTGGAGGATGCCTGAGCCGACTAAACATGTTCTGCTCTTATGGTGGACCAGAGTTCGGTTCCCAGAGCTCAAATCTGGAGGCTCACAACTGCTATAACTCCTGCTCCAAAGGAGCAATGCCCTTTTCTGGCACTTGGAACACCCATACACATATGAACATAAACATATGTAAAACAAATGAAACATCACATCAGTGTGTTAGAATAAAGAAAATATGGGAAGATACAAAGTAGGGGATTAAAAATTCAAAATGAAAAGCCAGGTGTGGTGGTGCATGGCTGTAATCCTAGCACTGGGGAGACAAAGGCAATCAAAGCACCAGTTTAAAGTTACCTTTAGCTACATGTTGAGTTCAGGGCCTGACTGGGCTCAGAGACCCTGTTGAAAAAAAAAAAAAGGCTGTGTGTGCAGATGCCAGGGTATGGACTGCCACCTGGCACCGTATTGGTGTCTGAGGGCCACCTTGCAACTGGGGTGATCTAGATCTGAGTGGCTTGTGCTGCCACCTGGGGCCATGGTATCTTCCTGTCCGGGCTGCTTCCAAAGCCCATGTCTGGGTCCATGGGCCTACCATAGCCAGGGTCTATATTGATATCTGTGGCTCCTGTTACCACCAAAGGCTGAGCAGATGCCCAGGGTCTGGGCTGATACCTGTAGCCACATTGGTGCCCTAGGGTCATGCTGTTACTGCTGCTGGGACCATACAGATTGAGGTGGCCTGTGCTGCTACCCAGGGTCATGGTGATGTCTGGGTCCAAGTTGCTGCTAATGGCCATGTCTGGGTCCATGGTCTTGCTGCAGCTAGGGTCTGTGTTGATGCCTGTTGTCCGTGTTACCACAGGGATCCATGCAAACCATGTGTTGAACCATGTATTGAAGTACGAGGGCTGTGCTGAGCTGGTTCAACTCCTCACTGGCCCAGGAAGAGTACCCCTCATCAGAGAGCTGACCTTGCCCTCACCGTGGGCATGGGAGAGCTGGCTCCACCCCTCACCTGAGGAGTATGGTCCCAGAGGCCTGGACTGACCACCTTGGCTACCACCCCAGCAGACATTTGTGCTGGCCCACCCCAACATCTAGCCCATCTGTGACCTGCTGGAGTGTGTGAAGGGACTGGTCCTGTGGAACCATAGCGGCAGGATATCCATGACTCAGGGCAGCTTCAGGATACCTGAGAAGGGTTTCAGTGAGGGTCCAGTATTGATGATGTACTAGAAGCCAGAGCCCTTGAACCTGACCCACAACACATTACACAATGAACAAGTAAAACTGTCTGGACAAAAGGGTCTCCTGCATGAAACACAGCAGTTCCCCAAGCCACTGAAGTGAAGGAAGAGGCGGGAAAGATGGAGGATCAAAGTGTTTTTTGTTGCTGTTGTTTGCCTTTTGTGTGTTTGTTGTTGTCTTTTTTTAACGTTTGTTTTTTTAATTTATATTCTTATTTGTAGTTTTTTGTTTTATTTTTATTATTTCTTCCTAAGTTTTCTTCTGTGGGGGCATGAAAGGGTGAAAGGTAGATACAGAGGGACTGGGATTGGGGTACATGATGTGAAATTCCCAAAGAATCAATAAAAAATATGTTTAAAAAAGGAAGAAAAAGAAAAGTGAATAGAGAGGAATGTGACCATAGAGTATTTATTGAGGGTGTTTTCTTAATTTCTTTTTGTCTGTCTTGTATCCTTTCTTGTCTTCAAGTCACCTTTAGTTGCCACCATTTCAAAGTGCTTTTTATAATAGGCAGGTTTGTTTATATAAACTCTTGGTAACTATAGCAAAACCCACCAGGAGCAAACCAAAATAATAGAAACGGAATCAAAATGAACTATGAAAGTTAATTAATCACAATGAAAAAGGAGGGAGGAAAAAATAAAAAAAAGTTAGCATATGGCTAGAGCAGGACCTTCCCTACCTACCTACCTACCCACCTTCCCTACCTACCTACCTTCCCTATCTACTTACCTTCCCTACCTACCTACCTACCTACCTACCCACCTACCTACCTACCTACCTAAAGAACAGGATAGAAATAAATGTAATAGAAAATTAAAATTACAAAAGATCAAAATAAAAGACCTGGTTTTTTGAATAGTCGATGAAGAAGATGGCAGATAACATAAAGACATGTTGCTTTTATTTGATTTTCTATTGCTGTGATAAAAAAAATCATGACCAAAATTAACTTAGGGAGGAGAGGATTAATTTGGCTTACATGTCATAAACAGTCCACCACTGAGGCAGGAAGGCAAGAAGCCAAGCAGGGCAAGAACCTGAGGCAGGGTCTGAGGCAGAGACCACAAAAAAGTGCTGCTTACTGGCTTGCTCCTCCGTGGCTTGCTAAGCTTGCTTTCTTACCTGGACCCCCAGCTCAGAGGTAGCGCTGCCCTAGTGGACTGGGTCCTTCCACATCAATCATTCATCAAGAAAATTCCCTACAGATTTCCTACAGGTTATCTGATGGAGACATTTCTCCATTGAGGTTTCTCTTCCTCTTCCTGGATAATTTAAGCTTGTGGCAAAAGTTGACAAAACACTAACCAGGATACATGATTTTGCTAAAATCTCTGGGAAATGAATCACGACTAGTTAGATAGTAGCTATTATTTAAAAACATTTATATGTATGGATGTTTTGCCTGTATGTTCATCCGTATATCACATGTGTGCCTGCTGCCTATAGAGGTCAGAAGATGGCATAGGATCTCCTGGAGCTGGAGTTACAGAAAGTTGTGAGCTGCCTTGTGGGTGCTGGAAATTCAACCTGGGTCCTTTGGAAGGGCAGCCAGTGCTCTTCCCTCCAGTTATTAAAACAGATAAGTGACAGCTGAACACCTCTAGTTTTCCTAGCAAATTATAATAAGAAACCACAGTACAGAACTGGAGAGGAAGTCCAGAGCTGGTCCTTAGGGACTGGTGTTGATTGTGTAGCCCCCCTCTTGTCAGTGAGAAGGGGTGAAGCAGCTAGACCAGGGTCCAAAATAGATCTTCAGAAAATCTGCACTGTAGCCTCAGTAACAGGCAATTTGAAGAGCAGAAAAAGAGAGGGGAAAAGGACAAAATTTTTGCATGGCATTGCCACCAGCACTGGGAGAATAGGCACCCAGCCACAGCAGTAGCAAGAAGCCATTTCAGAAATGTCCTCCCTATCCCCGCCCCAAGTTGGCAGTGGTGTGATCCCAGACCCTCTCCGAACTGCACACTCTGGGAACTCAGAGCAAATGTCACGGGACTATATGCTAAAACCCAGCCTGCAGAACACCTTTCACCAGCAGGGGAGAAACTGAATCAGAACCAGATGGTGTTCAGCAAGGCAGACATCTGATCTTAGACAGAGTATGTAGTGGAACACACACAGTTCCGTGTGTGCCCAGTCACCAAGGAGCACACAGCCCCACAGCCAGTATTTGCAACCTGACTTGTGAGGGCCACATAAGCATGGCCACCACTCTGAAATAACCTCCCAAATGCATTCCTAACTGGGCCAGTTAGAGACTGCCTAGAAGGAACCTGGGGGATGGCTCAGTCAATAAACCATGCTTTGAAAATGCAAGTGCCCAAATTCAATCCTCTCTCTCTTTCCTTCGTTTTTTTAACATAGATTTTCCAAAAGACTATCAACTGGCCTGCTTTGGTGGTCCCTCGACTCAGCCTCCTGAGAGCTGGGAATATTTTAGTTTGTCTGATTGCTTGTCTTCACTGTTTTCTTTTTATTTTACCTTTAGCTAGACCCACCTCGTTGCCTTTGTTCATTTTTCTATTTATTTTCCCTTTATTTTTCTCTATCTTCTTAATGCCAACTGCTAGTCTCACTGTGCTTTTTTTCCTTTCCATTTACACCTTCAGTAACTAGTATTTCCATTAACACAGTACAACCAGTGTCCCTTTACTTCCTAAAACTAGTAGAGTTGAAGAAGACATTGCTTTTTGAATGTGGTATTACTGTATTTTTGACCTGCCCTTTTTATAGTAATTGGTTTGGCAAAGAGTTTTCTGCTCTCAGGGTAGTACTGGGGATGGGTCCCCATGCTAACCCAGTACCTCCACTAAGCTATAACTCCAGCTTAGAGGAGAAAATGATATCTCAACCTTACGACAACCACGTCCCAACTGAAGACTGTAAATATTGCCACCACTGAAAGAATAAGAGTGATTAAAAATTCAGTCACTGATCTAAATCTCAGCTGTGCAATTGCAAATACAAAATCACAAAACTGTGAAAAAACAAGGCAATCTTAGTTAGTAATCCCACAGGAATGGCTTTTACTATGAATGAGTTAGATGAAGTCTCAGGTAAAGGATTTAATACTGTTTATAAATATGTTCAGAGAAGTAAAAGAGGACACAGATTAACTCCTGAATAAATTCAAAGAGTATACAAGCAGCTAATGAAATAAGGAAGTTGACGCAGGATATGAAAGTGCAATTTAATAGATAGAAATACTGAAAAACATGAAATATTGAAAATGAGAAGTTCAATAAGTCAAACAACAACAAACTAGTGAAAGGACTCAGCAATAAAATAGATCAAAGGGAGCATACAACAGCAGGACCTGGAGATAAGTTATATGAATTAAAACATTCAGACAATGACACAGATAAATTAATAAGAAAGTACAAACAGAACATATGCTGTCTCTGGGACACTATGAAAAGATTAAATATACAAGTTATGGGCATAAAAGAAGAAGAATTTTATGCTAAGGACAAAGAAAGTATTTTCAATAAACCACATCAGGAAATTTCCCAAATATAAGGAAGGAGATGCCAATTCAGGTACAGAGGCATGCAGAACTCTAAACTGGCATGACCAGAAAAGAACTTCCCCACAGCATATTATAGTGAAAACACTAAATATGCTTAACAAAGGAAGTATATTGAAAGGTCAAAAGAGAAACACCAAGGCACACATGAAAGCAAATCTGTCAGAATAAAAGCACAGTTTTTTCAACAGAAACTGGAAAGGCAAAGAAAGCGTGGATGATGTGTTTCAAGATCCAAAAGACAGTAACTGCCACCCCAGACTCTACACACTGATGAGACAGATAGATGCATCCAAGAAGCCACAGGAACAAACACACTGCTCTAGGTCAGGAGAGAAGAGACACTACAAAATCCTCAGAACAATGATTGACTATGTACCTTTCAATAACTACTATGAATGTTCCCAATTCCTCAATCAAAACTAGCAGATTGAATCAAAACACAATATCCACGCCATTTCACTGAAAAAAACATTAACGAAACAAAACCCAGCCTTAGGTTGAAAAGATGGAAACAAATATCCAAGGCAGGTGTGACAATAATAATTTCTGACAAAATAGACTACAAATCAAAATTATAAGAAATTTATTTATAATGAGTTGTTGTATACTGATTAATTATTGTAATATTCATCAAGAGGATGTTACAATTCTAAACACATAGGCATCCAACATGGGTGCAACCAGTTTTATGAATAAAATATTACTGAATGTAAAGATACAGACTGACCTTAACACAATGATAGTAGGTGCCTTTAATACTTGTGCTCACCAATAGACAGAGCACACCAACAAAAATCAACAAAGAAACAGCAAAGTCAAGTGACATTACAGATTAAATGGATTTAATAGACAGCTATAAAATATTCCACCTGAATATTGCATAATAAATATTATCTTCAGCTGCCTATAGAACTGCCACTAAAATAGACCACACTGAAGGACTCAAAGCAAATCTTAGCAAAATATAAGGACATCGAAATAATTTCTTGTATTCAATCTGATCACAAAGGAACAAAGCAAGAAATCAATACAAGAGAAACTATAGCACACTCATGAACTCATGGAGATTGAAGAACACATTATTGAATGATGAATGGGTCATCAGAGAAATCAGAGGGAAAAATTTAAAATTTCTTGGGTCACATAAAAATGAACACACAACATACCAGAACCCGTGGGATACAATGCAAAGAGTTCTAAGAGGGAAGGAACTGTATAGCTCTAAGTGCTTAAAGAGATCAGAGTTGTCTCAAATGACTAGTTTGATGATACACCTTAACGTCTTAATAAACCAGGAACAAACAAAATACCAAATCAATGAGACAAAGAAAGAATAATGATCAGGTCATAAATTAATGAATGAAACAATACAAAGAATCAAGAACAAAGTGTTAGTTTTTTGTAATGATAAATATGGACAGACCCTTAGTGAAACTAACCAAAAGAGAGAGAAGTTTCAAATTAATGAAACTACAATGAAAAAGTAGACACTACAACAGACCAGTGAAATTCTGAATATTATTAGGACATAGTAAGAAAATCTGTATTCCAAAAAATTAGAAAATATAAAAGAAATGGATATATTTCTAGACACATATGGCCCATCAAAATTAAACCAAGATATTATAAGCATCTTAAGTAGATGTGTAAAAAGCAACAAGATTAAAGCACTAATAAAACTTCTCTCAACTAAAAAAATGCCTAGATCCAAATGAATTCAAGATGAATTCTGGCAGACTTTTAAAGAAGAATCAACTCTGATGCTTCTCAAACTATTCCACAAACAGAAAGGGAATGGTACTGGTAATTCATCTTATGACATCAGTGTCACATTCATACGTACACTGGACAAGGACATGATAAGAAAGCAAAGTTATAGACCAATCTATCTGGTGTCCATAGATACAAAATTTCTCAATATACTTCCAGACATTATCAACTATATATCAAAAGTATCACTTGCCATGGCTGAGTGGACTTCAGTTCAAGGATGCATGGATGGTTCAATGCACACAAATCAACAAATGTCACATTAGTAGACTCAAGGACAGAAGTAACATGACCATCTCACTTGATACAGAGAAGTTCTTTGACAAAGTCATACATCCCTTCATGATTAAAAACCCTAGAAGAAACTAGGACCAGAAGGCTAGTGTGTCAATACTATAAAAGCTACGTGACAAACCTGTAACTGACATCATCCTAAATGAGACAAACAGAACATTTGCACTAAAATTAGGAACAAGAAAGTGGGAATCAAAATTCCCATTCTTATTTAATATTGTCTTTGATGTCTTAATTAGAGGAAAAAGACGAGAAAAAGAAATAAAAGGGATATATAAGAAAAAAAGAACTCAGAGTATCCTTAATTTCAGATATGATTCTCAACATAAGAGACCTTAAAGTCTCCACCAGAAAACTTGCAGGACTAATAAATACCTTCAGCACAATAGTGAGACCTAAAAATCAACAAATAAAAACAAAACAAAAATAAAGCAAGCAACAAACAAATAGCACCGTCTCTCCTAGATACCAATAACAAACATTCAAGAAACACATCAGGAAAACAGCCTCATTTGCAATAGCTTTTTTAAAAGTATAGGAACAAACATAATTAAAGAGGTGAAAGACTTCTACAATAAAAATTTAAAGCAGCAAAGAAGGAAATTGAAGTAGACACCAGAATAGGAAAGACCTCTTATGCTCCTAGATCATTAACATTAACACCGATAACAACATCTTACCCAAAGCAACCTACTGGTTCAATGCAAGGTTATTCTTCACTTAAGAGAAAAAGAAATCCACAATTTCATACAGAGCCACAAAAACACTGAAGAGTCAAAACAATTCTGAGCAAAAAGAATGAAGCTGGAGGTATTGCCGGACCTGAGATCAAGTCATGCTATTGGGCCATAGTAACAAAAACAGTATCATATTACCATTGAAATAGACGCATGGAGCAATGGAACAGAACAAAGGATCAAGTATTAAGTCAAGCCAGGCATGCAGTACATGCCTTTCATCTTAGTAAGTGGGAGGCAGAGACAGTGAGTTCAAGGCCAGCTTGGTCTGCATAGTAAGTTCCAAGTCAGCCAGGGGTACATGGTAACTCTGTCTTAAAGAAAAAGAAGGAGGAGGAAGAAGAGGAGGAGAAATTAAATCCATGTAGCTACAGCCATGTGGTTTTTGACAAAAATGCTAAAAATATACATTAAAAAGGATGTGCATTTTAAACAAATGGTGCTAGGCAAGTTGGATATCCACATATAAAAGAGGGAAACTAGATCCTTATCTCTGGTCCGGAACATGAATTAATACCAAGTAATCAATTACCTTAATGTAACCCCCAAAACTCTGAAACCATTAGAACATGCAGAAAACGCTTCAAGATACAAAGATGTGCAATGTCTTTCTAGAAAGAAATCCTGTCACTCAGGAAATAGTGCCAACTGACAAATGGAATTTCATGAAGTTAAAAAGCCTCTGCATGTATCATCTACAAATGAGGGTATTTTGACTTTCCTATCTGTATCCCTCTTATTTGCTTCTCTTGACTACTGTTTTGGCCAAGACTCTAAACATTATATTGAGCAATAACAGAAAAAAGCAAACATTTGTTTTATTCCAGATACTAACTGAAATGCTTTAAGCTTTTCCCCATTTAGTACAATGTTGGTTTTATCATATACACACACACAGACACACACACACACAGACACACACACACACACACACACACACTGTGTTGAGATATGTTTCTTCTATTCCTGATCTCTTTGGGGGCTTTTATAATAAAGGGATGTTGGTTTTTCTTTCTTTTTTTTCATGTATTTCTATATTTATTGAAATGATCATGTTATTTGTATTTTGAATCTATTTAAGTGTTGTGTTATATTTATTGATTTGTTGTTGTTGAGCTATACTTGTGTCCCTGGAATGAAACTATCTTATTCATGGTAAAGATCTTTTTGATATGTTCTTGAATATTTTATTCAAAAATTGTTAAATCCATGTTTATTAAGGAGATTAGCCTATAGTTATGTCTTATCTAGTTTCGGTATTAGCATAGTATTGGCTTTATAAAGAGTTTTGTTGGTATCTGTTATAATGTTTCTGTTTTCATCTTTAGTTTTATTCATGTGTATTTTCTCTCTTTGGTTTATGTAAGAATTTGTCAAACTTGTTTATCTTTTCTAAAAGCAAATTTTTTTAATTGATCACTTATATTATTTTTTCATTTACATTTCATTAACTGTTGCCTGGGCCTTTATTTTTCATCTATTAATTTGGAGTTTGGCTTCCTTATTATTTGAAAGTTCAAAGGAGGATGATTAAGTTATTTGAGATCTCTGATTTTTCTAGCATAGCATCTATAGCTGTTAATTTTCCTCTTGGAACTGCTCAGTGTGTCCCATAAGCTTCGTGTGTTGGGTTTTCATTTTCATTAACTTTAAAGATTTTACATTTTCCCTCTGAAGTTTTTTCAATGACACATCTATCATTCAAGGATGTTGTGGAATATTTAACTATGTAATGATGTGTTACATTTGTTTATGCTGCATTTGTTTAGTTATGAGAAGATGTGTTGTTGTTTCACCTTGCCTGCCTAAGGCACCTGATTGGTCTAAAAAAAAGCTGAATGGCCAGTAGCTAGGTAGGAGAGGGATAGGATGGGCTGGCAGGCAGAGAGAATAAATAGAAGAAAAGAAAGGAGAAAGAAGAAGGAGACGAGGGAGAAAGAAAGGGAGACGCCTGGGGCCAGCCAGGCAGCCACCAGCCAGCAGACACAGAGTAGGACATACAGAAAGAAAAGGTAAAAAGTCCCAAGGCAAAACGTAGATAAAGAGAAGCAGATTGAAATAAGAGCTAGGATAAGGCTGAGCATTCAAAACTAATAACAAGTCTCCACATCATGATTTGGGAGCTGGTTGGTGGCTCAAAAGAAAAAGCCTGCTACACACGGGTATGTCATTTAACTCCAAAGGTTTGTGGAATTTTGTAGTTTCTTATTATTGGATTTTAGTTTTATTCTGTTGTGGTAGACAGAATACAAGAAATTATTCCAACTTGTATTTATTAAAACTTGTCTTGTGTCCTATTATGTCATCTATTTTAGCAAAAGTTCCATGAGCTACTGAGATGCATATGTATTCTTTAGAGATTGGATGAAATGTTCTGTAGATGTCTGTTAGGTCTATTGATCTATAACATTCTCTAACTCAGATGTTTCTCTATTTTTAATATTATTAAGTCTTTGGGAAGTTCCTAAAATGTGCTTGATCATATTCATACCCTCATATCACTTGTTAATCTATTTTTTGTTGGTATGACTTATCTGCTGGGAAGAGTTGGGTATTCAACTCTCATCACTCACAATTCTGTGTCTTTACATCTGTCAGGGTTTCTTTTATGAAACTGGGTATACCAGCATCTAGCGTACATATGTTTAGAACTGTAATATCATCTTGGTGGATTTGCCCCTCACTCGGTATGAAGTGAGCGTCTCTCTCTCTTCTAATTTACTTTGTTTGATGTTTATTCTGTCAAATACTAGAAAAATAATACCTGCTTTCTTGGGATTCCTTTACCATCCTTTCACCCTGAGGTTACCGGTGTCTATGATGGTGAGGCGTGCTTCTTGGGAGCAACAAATTGATTAATTCTCTGTGATTGTGTGGGAGGTGTGTGTGTGTGCCCACGAGTGCATGTGTGTGAATGTGCATGTATTGATCTGTGCCTTTGCTCACAGAAGTCAGAGGAAGACATCGGGCATCTTATTCTAGCACTTTCTGCCTTAATCATTTGAGACAGAATCTGTCATACTGTACTTGGAGCTAGGCTGGCAGCCAGTAAGTTCCAGAAATCCTCTTGTCTCCACCTCCCACAGCACTGGTGTGTGTGGACACAACCAGCATTTTACATCTCCAAACTCAGGTCCTCATGCTTGCTCAGCAAGAGCTCTTACCCACTGAGCCATATTTCCAGCCCAGAAATCCTGTAATTAATCAAATTTGATACTCTGTGTGTTTTTATTAGGGGAATTTAGACCATTAACTTTCAAAGTTATTATTGAACGGTATGTGTTCATTCCTGTGGTTTTGTTGATTTTATGTGTTTGGGGTTTTTGTGTTGTTCCTTTGCCGAACCACTGTTCTAGCATGGTTGGATGTGTTTACCTTTTGTTTCAGTTCAAAGAATTCATTCAGATATCATCTGTAATACTGGCTTGGTGGTCATGAATTTTTTTAGTTTGTGTTTACTAGGGCTTTTTTCTTCCATCAATTATGACAGATAGTATAAATTGTTGTTATATGTGAAATATGTATTGAAATACACACACACACACACACACCGAGAGAGAGAGAGAGAGAGAGAGAGAGAGAGAGAGAGAGAGAGAGAGGTCTACAAATATAACATCAGTCTGTTTAGTGTTACTTATATGTATACGATTTTAGAACTAATTATTTGGTGTTGGATAATCAATTAGGGACTCATCCTTGGGGAAGACTATACCTATCTCAGCATTCTTTAGTTACCTGTAATTCTTTATCTAAGGGTGAAGGACCATGAGATTTCTCCTTTCCATGTTAGTATATCTGTGGGTGCTATCTTTGTTCAGGTCTTGTTTAGGCAACCATATTTTTTGAGATAGTTTGGGTGAAACATCCCTGCTGTTTCCAGAGGCACACTCTCACAGCATATTTCCTGGTTCTCTGGCTCTCACCTTTTCCCCACCCTGCTCTTCTATAATGGCCCCTGAGTCGTAGGTGCAGGAGCTATGTTGTAGATGTATCACCTGGGGCCAGATACCTCAGCATTAGTTGTTCCTTGCATTTTGATCAGTTGTGGTTTTCTGTAATTGTCTCTGTATAACAGACAGCTTGCTGGATAGTGTAATCTGGACAGGTTGTAGCTAAATCTTTTATTAAGACCGTTTAATTATTGCCTTAGCTACATATTTTTTAGTTATAAGATTTTTCTATTTCCTTACTGAGATATCTACGTGTTCATTAATGTCTACATTATTTTTTTTTTTGATAGGGTCTCACTATGTAGCCCTGGCTGGCATGAAATTCACTGTATAGACCAGCGTGGTCTCAAATTCAGAGACTGGACTGCCTCTGGCTCCCAAGTGCTGAGATTAAAGATGTGTGGTGCTACCATATCCAGCCTCCCTTAACACTTTCAAATATAATTATGACAGTTACTTTAAGTCTAATTATTCCGACAACTGTAGCTTCTCTGATACCTACTTCTGCTGCCCTTTTCTCTTACCCTTTATGTATTATAGATTTCTACTTTTCCACGATTACTTCTTGTGCTGTAGTTTGGGGAACGACATCAGGCAGAAAGCTGGTATGGATAGAAAGCTCAAGTTACATAACCCCACCCCACCCCCATCATCTGAGCAATCACAGCCGCCATACATTGTTTCTTGTCCAGTGGTGGAAAACAGTAGGTTCACATGGCTTGTTAAGTTTCAGAATTCAATCATAGTAAGATCCCAGTTCCTCCCCATCATGTCAGAGTCAGAATCAATCACACAGGTGAATGTCTGGCAGTTACATTCACACTTCCATGACAGAAATATAAAAAGTAAAGATTTTAGTCAAAATTATTATAGGATATAGTACCCATTTTCTTGACTTTTAAAATCAGTTAGTAAATACGATTTAATCTTTATTAAGGACTTAGTTATAATTATACATAAAAGTTGTGCTAGATATGCCAACAGCACGGAGAGTTCTTCAAAATGACGGGAGCAAATGCAGATGAAGAGAGGCACCTGTTTGTGATCTGACACAAAGAAAGAAACAGAAGAGTAATGAAGATCCTGTGTGCTTCAAGGAAAAGCTAGAGAAGGAGGCCTGGAAACCGGCAAGAAGGTAACAGGAAATGTAGCAGAATTGAAAATGGAAAAGCAGCATGGAGAATGGACAAGGAAACTCAACTTCAATCCGAGATCCCAGGATGGAGGTAAAGGGGCAGAGGGACACACAGGACCAGGGAAGAGGAAGCAGGGAAGTGCCAGTTACCCACTGACAGGAGTGGAGAGCTGACAGTCCTAACTGTAGGGGAATTCCATGACTTCACCTTAGGGAGCAGGTTGGTCTAAGGAGAAGGAACTCTTTTTGGGCTTCGGCAACTCCAAGACACAAGCTACTAAAGCAACCCCCTTTAGACACCATCTTGCCTTAGAGCAGTGGTTCTCAACCTTCCTGATGCTGCGACCCTTTAATACAGTTAGTCATGTTGGGTGACAATCAAGCACAAAATTATTTTCATTGCTAATTCATAACTTAATTTTGTTACTGTTATGAATCGTAATGTAAGTGTCCAGTATGCAACCTCTGTAAAATGGTCGTTTGACCCCCAAATGGGTTGTGACTCATAGGTTGAGAATCACTGACTTAGAGGCTAGCATATAGTCCCTTGGGACCTCCAGAAACCCTAGCTGGTACATACCTTGCTGGGCAGAAGACAATCTCCTCAGCATCCTGCCATTCCAGCTATTGTAGCCCAAGCCAGGGTTTCACTTGCACTGGCTCATCAGGACTCACAAAAGTCTCCTCCCCAAGCTGTAGCTTTATTAATGTAGCTACTGTTGAAAAATCCCAGCCAAACTGTACCTGTCCATCAGGTAGTGGGAAAGGTACAAAGTCCATCATGAGACATGAATTCCAGTGGCCCCAGTTCCTTGCACCACCTGTACTCACCAGAAGAAACAAGGGACAATCTCCTTCTAGTCTGTGGCCTTGGGACTACAGCTACTCACACAAAATCCCTAGTATTACCCTAGATTGTCCCTGTGTACCAGGGCAAGGTACAATCTACGTTCTTAGACCCCAGGACTATGGACACTAATACCACAAATGTCCTCATCAGTGCTTTCCCTGGGTGACTTAGGGACATTCTTCTACATCTCCCATAGCTCTCCAAACCCAGACACCAAGTCCAACCTCCTCCAATCCCACCAGTGTCCGAGCTGCAGAACGAAAGTGCATTGGGTACTTGTCTGCATGCTGCATCAGGACGCTGACAGTCACAGGACAGTGACGTATGAGGGAACGATTTACTTGAGGGTACAGGCCATCATGGCAGGAAAGGCATGACGACAAGAGCCTGAGGTAGTTGGTCACATGGCATCTGCAGTCAAGTGTGGTATTGTGTTCCCCAAAATATCGTGCACGCTAATAAACTTATCTGGGGTCAGAGAACAGGACAGCCACAATATTAAACATAGAGGATAGGCAGTGGTAGCACTCACACCTTTAATCCTAGCATTCCAGAGGCAGAAATCCCTCTGGATCTCTGTGAGTTCAAGGCCACATTGGAAACAGCCAGGCATGGTGACACATGCCTTTAATCCCAAAAAGTGAGCCTTTAATCCCAGGGAGTGATGGCAGAAAGCAGAAAGGTATATAAGGCGTGAGGACCAGAAACTAGAAGCATTTGGCTGGTTAAGCTTTCAGGCTTTAGGAGCAAAAGTTCAGCTGAGATTCATTCTGGATGAGGACTCAGAAGCATCCAGTCTGAGGAAACAGGATCAGCTGAGGAACTGGTGAGGTGAGGTGGCTGTGGCTTGTTCTGCTTCTCTGATCTTCCAGCATTCACCTCAATACCTGGCCTCAGGTTTGACTTTATTAATAAGAACTTCTAAGATTCCTGCTACAGTCAAGAAACAGAGAGATGAAAGCCAGAGCACAGCCTTTTCCTTTTTATGCAGTTCGGGAGCCCAGCCCATGGACTGGTACTACTCACATTTAGGTGAGGTCTTCCACTTCAACTAACCCAATTTAGACAATGCCCCACAGCCATGCCCAGAGGCTTGTTTTCCTGGTGATCACCGATCTTGCCAAGTTGATAATCAATATTAGTCATCACAGTAGGGAAGGCATTTATAATGTCCGAAAATTCGGGAATATGAATAGTAGTATCACAGCCCAAGTATTTCCTTGCATGCACCAGGGGACCCAGGGAAGGAATCTCCACAACACACAGACTTGGTAGCATAACAGCTAGTGCTAAGGGCCCTGTCCATGTGTTTGTCACTTCGGACCTCCCTACTTACGGAGATATCACAGATGAATATAAGCAACTGACAGACTCATAAGCTCCAGAGTCAAACACAATTGCCCCCACAGGATGAAAGAAGGTCCAATTCATTCCTCACAGCCTTAAGTTCATGGTTATCAGAACCACAGATCCCCAGCATTGTCTGTGCTATTTCATGAAACGTGTTTTGTGGGAATTCACTCTGCCAGTAACCTTGGGGTATGTGACTTCAGAGAGGTGTGGTTTTCTCTGAGTATGTGACTACTTAAAACCGAGGAGAGAGCACGTGCTTGCTCTTTCTTGTGGTGGTCAGACTGCTGGTTTCATTCACCCCCAGGCATTGCTAGGCTCAATAGGGCCTGAGGATACACCTTTTTGGAAACCATATTCACTGCAAATTTGTAAATTACTGTCATGAACTGTTGGAGCCTAGACTGTTGATTAACTTATAACTCTGCTGACGTCAATCAAAGATGAATAAATCACAGAGACTACACTTTTGAGCTCCTCTAAAATTAAACTCAAAGCACTCAGCTAACTGACATCCTGTAGGACACCTGAGTCTTTTCCTATAATTGCTACTAAATAAAATTAACAGAAGTGAATGTTATACAGGATGTGAAGACATCAATGAAGAAGGGTACAACAGACATCAAAAAGAAAAGACACTTCCATATGAAAACAATAACTTTTTTTAAAACCAATTTATTATCTTTATTTTTTATGTGCATTGGTGCATGCATGCATGTCTGTGTGAGGGTGTCAGATTTTAGAGTTACAGACAGTTGTTAGCTGCCATGTGGGTGCTGGGAGTTGAACCCGGGTCCTCTGGTAGAGCAGTTGGTGCTCTTAACCACTGAGCCATCACTCCAGCCCCAAACAATAACTTTCTAAAAATAGAATTTGAAGGAAATTTATGCCATGCCTTAAAAAGAATGACAAATAATGATCCTAAGTCTGTGATAGGCAAGACAGTGAAAAGAAATGTGAAAACAATTCAGGATAAGAATGAAAATTCACCCAAGAGACAGAAATCATAAAAAAGAACAAAGAAATCTTGAAGCTAAAAACTTCAACGAATAAATAATACAGCAGTAAACTACAAGCAACTGGAACAAGTAAAAGAAACAGTTTCTAGTCTGTCTGTAACTCTAGACCTGGCTTCTCTCAGCCTTCATCAGAGAAACTTCTATGGTAGAGGGAAGCAGTCAATGCAGAGACATAACTCATAACTCAAAGAGCTAAGAATAAGAGATTGAGTACTTAGCCCTAAATGGGACATCTTTATCAACCTCTTAACCCCTGACAAGGCTCAAAGAACAGCACAGCAGAGGAGGTAGAAAGAGTGTAAGAGCTGGAGGCTGGGAAGGAATGCTGTGAAATGCTGTGACATGATGTGGCCATTGCATTCATGAACTCATCAGCTGTGGTTACCCCCACAAGACCTATGAAAGATCCAACTAGCCAAGATTCCTACATATTCATCAGAGGTGATCTTCAGACCCCACTTCCTACTGAGAAACTATTGGTAATTGATAGCTTCTTGGGAAGGTAGAATCATTCCTCTTTAAGGGTGTGGCCATTGGTAGGTTTTCCATGCTCCAATGGATGTCCTCACCTCCGTTTTTATATGGGTGGTACTAACTGCATATAGTGGGTTATCAAGAAGAAGAAGAAGAAGAGGAAGAAGAAGAGGAGGAGGAGCAGGAGGAGGAGGAGGAGGAGATGAAGCTAGGAGAGGGGAGATGTTAAGGGACATATGAGAGGAGTTAGAGGGGGAGGGGGTATATAATCCTGTGTTGTTGTATAAATGTATGAAATTCTCAAGGAATAAAGTAATAAAAATTAGTTTTTAAACTTCAAGGCAGGTCATTTGAATTAATTCAGTCACATAAAAAGAAAGAAAGGAAGAAAAAGTAAAAAGAAATAATTAAAAAGAGTGAAGGTAGCTTATGAGATTTGAGACACCACTAAGAAAACAAATATTCATATTAGAAAAATTTCAGAAAGTGAAGAAAAGGAAAAAGGCATTGAAAAAATTATTTCATAGAATAATAGCTTAAAAATTCTCAAATATTCAACCAAATAGGCCATCCTATTTTGTCCTACACAGTCATAATATCACTATCACAACATGTCACAGAACAAAGAAAATATAAGAGGTTGTCAAGCCATATATAAATGAATGCCTATATATAAACATATATAAATAATTGTATTAGATCAGACACCATAGGCTGGAAAAGCATGAGATTATAACACTCACAACACTGAATTGGAAAAAATGCTTCAAAACCAAGAATACTATATCCAGCAAAATTATCCTTTAAAAAACGGAAGAGAAATAATGTGTTTCTCACTAGTTGAATCTATAAAAAATACTTAAGGCATTCTACATTGAACAAAATGATACAAGAAAATTAAAATAACTCCATGTATCTTATCAGACCACCAAGGATTTAAGCTGGATTTCAACAACATAAACAACAGAAAGCTAACAAATTCATGGAAACTGAAAAAAATCTCTACTGAATGACCACTGGGTCAAGGCAGAAATAAAGAAGTTAAAGACTTCCTAGGATTCAGTGAAAATGAATGCACAGCACACATACCCAAACTTATGGGACACAAAAGTGCTAAAAGGAAGGTTGATAGCACTAAGTGCCTGCACACAGAAAAGGAAGAGAGCTCCAACTACAACTTAACAACACCCCTGAAAGCGTTAGACCAAAAAGAAGCAAACCACCCAGGAGGAGTAGATGGCAGAAAATACTCAAACTGGGGGCTGAAATCAATAGAATAGAAACAAAAGCACAATACAAAGAATCAATGAAACAAAGAGTTGGTTCTTTGAGAAAAATCACCAAGATAGACAAACCTTTATCCAAACTAATCAGAAGGCAGAGAGAGAATATCCAAATTAACAAAATCAGAAATGGGAACATAACAACAGACACTGAGGAAATCCAAAGAATCATTAAGTCATACTTCAAAAACCTGAACTCCACAATTTGGAAAATCTAAAAGAAATAGGTAAATTTTTTGATAGATACCACTTACTAAAGTTAAATCAAGACCAGATAAACCATTTAAATTGACCTATAACCCTAAGGAAGTAGATGCAGTCATTAAATGTTGTGGCTAGAGTTTTCCTGCCTGGCCCACAGTCAGGATAAATCTCTCTCACCTGCCAGTCCCACAGCCGCTCAGACCCAACCAAGTAAACACAGAGACTTATATTGCTTACAAACTGTATGGCCGTGGCAGGCTTCTTGCTAACTGTTCTTATATCTTAAATTAATCCATTTCTATAAATCTATACCTTGCCACATGGCTCGTGGCTTACCAGCATCTTTACATGCTGCTTGTCCTGGTGGTGGCTGGCAGGCAGTGACTCCTTCTCCTTCCTGCTCTTTTAATTCTCTCTGTTAGTCCCGCCTATACTTCCTGCCTAGCCACGGGCCAATCAGTGTTTTATTAGCAACACATTTGCCATACAGAACATCCCACAGCAAAATGTCTCCCCCAAAAAGCTCAGGGCCAGATGGTTTCAGTGCAGAATTCTACAAGACTTTCAATGAAGAACTAATACCAATACTCTTCAAATTATTCCACACACTAGAAACAGAAGGAACATTGTCAAATTCATTTTATGAAGCCACAGTTACCCTGATACCCAAACCACACAAAGACTCAACAAAGAAAGAGAATCACAGACCAATTTGCCTCATGAACATTGATGCAAAAATACCCAATAAAATAGTCACAAACTAGGGTTGGGGATTTAGCTCAGTGGTACAGCACTTGCCTAGCAAGCACAAGGCCCTGGGTTTGATCCTCAGCTCAAAAAAAAAAAAACCCATAAATAAAATAGTCACAAACTGAATCCAAGAACACATCAAAAAGTTCCTCCACCATGATGGAGTAGGCTTCACCCCAGAGATTCAGGGATAGTTCAACATACAAAAATCTGTCAATGTAATCCACCACATACACAAACTGAAAGAAAAAAAACCCACATGATCATACATTGGATGCTGAAAAGGCCTTTAACAAAATTTAACACCCCTTCATCTCTTCTTGGAGAGATTGGGGATACAAGAAACATACTTAAACATAATAAAGGCAATTTACAGCAGGTCCATAGCCAATTTTAAATTAAATGGAGAGAAACTCAAAGCAATTCCACTAAAATCAGGAACAAGACAAGGCTGTCCACTCTCTCCAAAATAGTACTTCAGGGAAATGCAAATCAAAACGACTCTGAGATTCCATCTTACACCTGTCAGTGTGGCTAAGATAAAAAATACAAAGTGATTGTTCATGTTGTCAAGGATGCAGAGCAAGGGGTTGAAAACTTCTCCATTGCTGGTGGGAGTGCAAACTTGTACAGCCACTTTGGAAATCAATATGGCAGTATCTCAGAAATCGATCTACCTCAAGACCCAGCTATACCACTCCTGGGCATATACCCTAAGATTGCTCCATCCTACCAGAAGGATACTTGATCAGCTATGTTCATAGCAGCTTTATTCATAATAGCTAGAAACTGGAAACAACCTAGATGCCCATCCACCAAAGAATGGATAAGTAAAATATGGCACATTTACACAACGGAGTCTTATCCAGTTGTTAAAAAACTAATGTCATGAAATTTGTAGGCAAATGGGTGGAACTAGAAAAAAAATCATCCTGAGTGAGGTAACCCAGACCCAGAAAGACAAACATGGTATGTACCCACTTACAAGAGGATATTAGCTGTAAAGTAAAGGATAACCAAGCTATAATCCGCTGACCCAGAAAAACTAAGTAACAAGGAGCAATCAAGGAGGAATGCAAGGAATAACAAAGAATCATGAGGAGGGAAATAAAATACAGTTTTTAATAACTATATCCCTGAGTAAGAAGCTAGGTAAATGTAATCCACACATGCAAGCTACATCTAATATTTTTTTTCTCTTTTTTTTTTTTTTTGGTTTTTCGAGACAGGGTTTCTCTGTGTAGCTTTGCGCCTTTCCTGGAGCTCACTTGGTAGCCCAGGCTGGCCTCGAACTCACAGAGATCCGCCTGGCTCTGCCTCCCGAGTGCTGGGATTAAAGGCGTGCGCCACCAACGCCCGGCTTTTTTTCTCTTTTAGTTTGTAGACTTTCAATAAGCAATTTTTGAGTTTAAGATACTCAATCTCCTTGATATGGCAAGTTGTCCTAGGCATTGTTCATGGCTGCTTCTCACAATTATCACTAGTTATTTTTTAATATATCTGAGTATATATAGCACACAGATCACATTTTATTTTTGATGGTCCATCTGTATACAAGTACACATACCTGCACATACAATGTATTTGTGTCAATTAACAATGATGTTAAGTTTTTCTCAAGCATCTCAATTCACTTTATCATATATCCTGTATACAGCTCGACACACACATCTTTTTTTTAATTTAAGAAATTTTTTCCCACTCATTTTATCTATCAACTACAGATCCCCCTCCCATCCTCCTCCTGCTCCCCCACAGCTTCACCCACAAACCCACTCTCCATTCCCTCCTCCAAAAGGGTAAGGGCTTCCATGGGGAGTCAGCAAAGCCTGGTACATTCGGTTGAAGCAGGACCAAGCCCCTTCCCCCTGCATTAAGGCTAAGCAAGGCATCCCACTATAGATAATGGGCACCAGAAAGCCAGCTCATGCACCAGGGATAGATCCTGATCCCATTGCCAGAGCCCCATTGAACATACCAAGCTAAACAACTGTCTTCTGTATGCAGAGGGTCTAATCCAGTTCCCTGCAGGTTCCACAGATGTAGGTCTAAATTTCATGAGTTCCTATGAGCTTGGTTCAGTTGTCTCTGTAGATTTCCCCATCATAATCTTGACGCCCTTGTGCATATAATCCCTCTTCCCTCTCTTTGACTGGACTCCTGGAGCTCAGCCTTGTACTTGGCTATGGATCTCTGCATCTGCCTCCACCAGTTACTGGATGAAAGCTCTATGATGACAGTTAGGGTATTCACCAATTTGATTACTGGGGTAGGCCAGTTCAGGCACCCTCTCCACTATCACTGGTAGTCTAAGCTGAGGTCATCCTTGTGGATTCCTGGGAATTTCACTAGCACCAGGTTTCTCCCTAACACCATAATGTCTCTTGAGTCATAAATTTAAAGAAGGAAGTGAAAGTATTCTTCAATGAAAATTATAGTGCATCAATGAAAGAGATATTATAGAGATACCATAAAAAGGTGGAAAGACATTCTATGTTAATGGATCAGAAGGATCAATGGTGTTAAGGTGATAATACACCCAAAGAGATCTGTCAAGTCAACATAATTCCCATGGAAATATCAGTGATTTCTCTTAATAGAAAAAAAATCCTAAAATTCATTTGATAATACAAAAGACCCAGAACAAAAGCAAAAGAAAGTAATAAAAGATAAAATAAAATCTGGAGGCATCACTATACTGAATGGAAAGCATACTACAAAGCCATACTAACCAAAACAGCATGGTACATATATACAAGCAGACAACATAGATCAATAGAACACAGTAGATAACCTAATAGTAAATCTGTACAACTAACTGGTTCCTATGAAAAGCACCGAGTGAGTACACATTAGAGAATAGTCTCACCAATAAATGTTGCTGGCAAAACTTGGCATACATATACAGAAGAGTAAAGTTAACACCCCTCTTCTCACTATACATAACCACCAACTCAAAAATAGATTAAATTCTTAAACCAAAAACCTGAAACTGTGAAATGAGCACAAGAGAACTTGGGGGTACACTTCAAGATGTTGATCTAGGAAATGACTTTTTCCAAAGGCACAGGCAAGGAAGGAAAAGCAGCCAACCTGGATTACATCAAACTAAGACACTTCTGTACAGCAAAGGAAACAGCCAACATAATAAGAGGAAAATTACAGAATGCAGAATAATTTTTCAAAACATTCTTCTACCAAGAGATGAATATCTGTCTAAACAAGAAACTTCAAAATTTGAAAACCAAAAACATCCACTTACAAGGTAGAATAAACAACTAGGGACATACCTAAGAAATATGAGTAAGTTGGGTGCTAGCCCAGGCTGAGTAATGCTGAACCAATCACCCAGGTTACTAAACAAAAGTCTCAGTGTGGGATGCTTCCTGATGAGTTGATGGCTAGGGAGGCTCCAGAAGCCCCCAGAACAACACAGGGTCTTGCCATTCCCCTTGGCTTGCTTCCCAGAAATGGCTGATAAGTCTTTTGCTGAAGATACCACACATCTTGGATGCAAGATACAGAGAAAAATGGAGACTGAGCTGACAGTTTTCTTCTTTCTGGAAATATTTCATAGTCTCAGGAGGAGCAATACAGGTTGAGTGGGTGGAGACAGGCATCAGTGGTCTTACCCTGATGAGAACCCTACAAACTACAATACCAACCTGCCAGGGAAGAGGTGCCCGCTCATGCAATGGGGGCATGGCTGCTGCAGAGGCAACCCACACTTTGTGATTGGTTCTGAGATCCACTCCACAAGAAGAAATCCATGCCTGGTACTACAAACCCACTTAAAAACTCATGGCTGAGGACATCTTAGGCCTAGCTGGAAAACTTACCATTTAGCTAAGTTGACACAGCATCAAGCTGCCTTCTAAATACTTACGTTTATTCTCATAAACAAATGCTATTCTCAGACTTAAAAAGAAGCTTCTCTTCACAAGGAAAGGTTAATGCAGAGATGCTTGGCTGCTCAAGATACCGATAACAAATGTTCAGCCCTAAACCGGACATTCATACCACCCACTCTAAGGCTCATGGAACAAGACCGAAGATGGAGTATAAAGAATGTCTGGAATGCTCTCAACCTTGGCCAGAGAAACTTTTTTTTTTTTTTTTTTTTTGCTGTGGGCAGCGTTCTATGCAGAGATTCATAATGGGTCAAAGTGCTGAGAATAAGTGACTGTCAGTGTTCAGCCCTAAATGGAACATATATATCAATCGCCTCTTCTCAAGGCCCAGGGAACATTGTAGAAGTATAAGAAAGAATATACAAGACAGAGAATGGACAGGAGTGAGATGAAATGATGACTTCCAGATATAACATGGCTATTGTACCCATCAACTCACAGCAACTCTAGTTACCTACACATTATTTATACAAATTCAAGCCAGTCAAAATTCCTGTGTGGATGGTGGATGAGGCTCTGGCCCTAGCTGAGGAGGTATTGTCAGTTGATGGTGGGTTGTGCAAGAGAGAGAATCTTCTTTATTTGGGCTTGTGGCCACTGGTAGATAGCCCACTGGTGGATGGCCCCACACTTGTGTGCATGTAAGCAACACAAATTGGATGCAGAGGGATGAAAAACAAAAGACATGAAGTTGGTGTGTGTGTGTTGGAGTGGGTCTAAGAAGGAAGTAGGAGTAGATCATAATACATTGTTATATGTATGAAATTATCAAATAATAATTTTAAAAATTAAGTAGACTGCTGTAGAATATTATTTAAAGATGTGTTACATTTGTTTATGCTGTGAAACATTTGTTTAATGATGCAAAGATATATTGCATTCTTTTATGTTGCATTTGTTTAACTCTGTGAAGCTGTGTTACTTTGCCTGTTTAAAACACCTGACGGTCTAATAAAGAGCTGAACAGCCGATAGCAAGGCAGGAGAAAGGATAGATAGGGCTGGCAGGCGGAGAGAATAAACAGAAGGAGAAATCTGGAAGAGAAAAGAAAGAGCAAGAGAACAAAGAGAGGAGGATGCTAGGGGCCAGCCACCTAGCCACACAGTCAGCCACAGAGTAAGAATGAAAGTAAGATATACAAAAGTAAGAAAAAGAAAAAGCCCAGAGGCAAAAGGTAGATGGGATCATTTAAGTTAAGGAAAGCTTGCTAGAAACAAGGAAAGCTGAGGCTGGGCATTTATAATTAAGAATAAGCCTCCATGTGTGATTTATCTGGGAGCTGGGTGGTGGGCCCCCCAAAAGAGTAAAAGACAACCAACAACAGTAGACATTTCTTAAAAGCAAATGAAAACATCTATGAAAAAATACTACATCTCACTAATCATCAGGGAAATATAATCAAAATCACCATGAGCTGATATAATTCTAGTCATAATGGTTATCATCAAAAACATAAAAAAAAACACAAACAAAAATTGCTGGTGAGGATACAATGGTGGGTGGGGATGAAAATTAGTACAGCCATTATAGAAAACAGTTTGAGAATTCCTGGGGAAAACCAAAACTCTCAGTACCTTATGATCCCAAGATTCCACTACTGGGTATCTATCAAAAAAGAAAATGAAATCATTACTCCAAAACAATACTTGTGTTCCCAGTTTTGGTGGTTTGTTTTTTGATTTATTTATTCATTTAATGTTTATAAGTGTTTTACCTTCACATCTATCTGTGCACCACATGTGTACGTGGTGCCTGTAGAGGCCAGAGGATTCTCTAAAGTTGCAAGAGTTGTGAGCTGCCATGTTGGTGCTGGGAACTGAACCCAGATCCTCTGGAAGAGCAGCCAGTGCTCTTAACTCCTGAGCCGTCTTTTCCAGCCCCACATTCCCATTTTTATTTTGACACTATTACTAATACCTAAAATACGGAGTCAACCTAGATGCCAATAAAGGGATGAATGGACCTAGAAAATATGCTCTATGTACATACCAGGGTATTATTCAGACATAAAAGGATGAACACCCGACATTTGTAGCAACGTGTGTGCAACTAGAGTTCACTATGTTAAGGGAAACCAGACAGACAGACAGGGGACAGATGCCACACTTTCCCACTTTCTCAATCATTTCAGAAAACTAATAAGTCAATCATGTAGAACAAAATGGAATTACAATTGCTAGAGACTGGGAAGGGCAAGCCAGAGTGGGACCAGAAAGAGGTTCAATAAATGGCATCAAAACTCAGAGAGGAGAAAGCCATTCATTCTATTTTTTTCTAGCATGATGGGGGCAACTATGGGTTAAAACAATGATATATTTAAAGATGACTAGAAGAATATGAATTTCTAACACATAAAAGTGGCTAATAGGGCTGGGGAGATGGCTCAATGGTTAAAAATGCATACTGCTCCTACAGAGGACCCAAGTTCAGTTCCCAACACCCACAATGTGGCTCATAATCCATTGTAACACCAGCTCCCGCGGATCCAGCATCCTCCTCTGACCTGTGTGGATGGACACCTGTACTTACGTGCACATACCCACACATACATATAATTTAAAATTAAATCTCACTGTTTGGAGAAATGAGTTTCTTACTCTACCTTGATTATGCATGTGGTATATGCACATCAAATTACCATAATCTACCCCATGTGATGTACAGACACTACAGCTCAATAAAAGCAGATTTCTTGAGACTCGGCCCTTCTGAATGAACAAGCTGTTACTAAATTTCACTTTGGACACCCTTCCCTTGAGTGTTGTTCTCTTACCTCTCCAACCCCTCCTTACTTCTTACCATCTGAAAAGTCAATTTCCCTGGCTTACTGCAGCTTATTCACAGAATGAAAACACAAATCTGCTCCCTAAATTGCTATTCTTTGCTTCATCTCAAAATGCTTACTAGAAATGCTTCCTGCTTTGCTGCTTTAGAATGTTCTCCCGCCCTTGTGACAGGTTTGGATCTCCAAACATTTCCACTTCCCTTTCTGCACTGCATTGGATGTCATACGCCTGTCAATTTTCCAAGAGGAGTTTAGATTATAGTCAGCTCTTTAAGTTACTTCCAGGAAATTCAACAAACCGGCACATATCACATGCCAGTTTTACTCTAGTCCAGGTGCTAAATGCTGTATTCCGAGGGTGGCTAGGAGCCT
This sequence comes from Peromyscus melanophrys, assembly GCA_902168415.1. Classification (NCBI taxonomy): domain Eukaryota; kingdom Metazoa; phylum Chordata; class Mammalia; order Rodentia; family Cricetidae; genus Peromyscus; species Peromyscus melanophrys. The sequence goes on along the minus strand of CABHPR010140142.1, from coordinate 546 downwards.
GGTGCCTTTTCTACAAAGGGAGAGCATAAAAACACGCTTGATGTGCTTCTTATGAAAAACCCCGATGTCGACGATGTTCTTTCACTCAGGTCTCAACTCGCTCAAGGCTTTACAGAATTTCAGGCTTCTATGAGTGCCATACATTTCAATGTTTCACTACAAATCAACATTTCCTCCTGTTAATTTCTTTTCTTGTATTAGTTTTTGCCTCAGTACAATTCTATTTACCTAAACTTTTACATAGCGTGTGACTCAGGTCCAGTGTGATAAACAGAAGGAACTGAGCCTATAATTAAAAAAACTACTTCACTTGTTATGCATAGAATAAAACCAGGTCGCTTTGCAGTTGTGATGCCTTTACCAGTACGGTTATTGGTCTTTACCAGAGTCTGGGTTGTGTGAGAGAGAGAGCCTGAGAGCTGTGTCCTAATTCTGACTCTATCAGGGCAGGGCTCACAGCACAACATTTACCCCAGTGAAGCCAACTCACCACATTTGTGAAATGTGATAAAATAAACAAACAGACAAACAAAAAACTTGCCTTAT